>QDEB01080354.1:446-17972 GCA_004193795.1 Asbolus verrucosus
AAGTTGAAGCGGCCAAAATTATTCAGAATTTTAAGCTGAAGGTGATGCAGATTCCATTTCTGTTTGGAGGTTTATTCAAGAAACGCTTTAAAGCGAAACTGCGATAAAATTGAGTTATAAACCGCCAATTTATTTGTATATTTCCGTCTCGTTTTAAGCATACACCCATCTTTAGTGCATTGCGCAAAGACCGCTACGCCTCCAAACCAAACTGAATGTGGTGATGTGATGTTCTAGTCGTCTGTATAGTGTTAAGGTAGCTTATAAAATAAAAATAGACATAAAACTAACAAATATAACAAACGTACTTATATTTTGCGGTAAGTAGCAAAAACAACGGCTCAAAATTTATGGGAATAATTTTTCTCGAAATAGACTTACGATAACAAGTGTGTGGGAGAGGTGGGAAAATCGATGTTTTCGCTATTGAATTTCTAATATTCACTTTGCTTTCCTTCGATGATGTACTTGCTGAGCTTCAGCATGTTCATCATCCATGCTGCCCACGAATCAATCTGATTATTGTTGAACAAAATCATGATCAGTAAACACAGTTGACCCTAATTTGTAACATTAATTTTAGACGTTCACAATATTATTACAGCATGACATCATCACAGGTTTCATTAGTCAACTACAAATTTAAACATGTTTGATATCGAATTTTAGGTGAAAATGGCAGATCCAGGCTTTCCAGGACAACACTCGACGACCACGACAGTTACCTCGAACACAACGGTTCAGACAGACACCAGATTTGATCCTTCGTACATCAAAACTCTGCCTGGAATTCTAAAAATTGCCCAAGTTGTAAGTCAGTTATGTAACTTCCATTTGTTGCTATTTTGGGAATGGTCAAACTGAAGGTTTATTAATTCATCACACAGAGGAAGGCAAAGTTTTAAATAAATTACTGCCTAAGTCTGCACTGCGCCACATTAGTTACCATTTCCTGAAAGTTTGCTTTTGCTTGTTTGATATGGCCACAGAATGTTATCTCTTTGTTTATTTATGGTTGCATTCAGTAATATTTATCAGAATAGGTTTTAATCTTTTTATTTCGGTGGCTGGGGTTTCAGTAATTTAATGCAATAATAATCCGTCACTGTTTAATATGGAACAATATTTTACCCATTAAATATGAATTTGTTAGTGATATCACCGTGATAAAATTCTTTTTTTTGACAAATATTTACCCATCAGATTATGCCATAAATTAAGAAAAACCGCAATTCATATCCATGTTGTTAAATATTATCACTGATGAGTTGTGTTTTGAATTTTAAATTCTCTAAAAACGTAATTCAAAAATGTCTGCTTCTAAGGGTGCCTCGCCATTTCGCACATTCATACCACTATTTTCAGGTCTTAAATCTGTTGGGATTCATATGTATAGAAGTAAGTGGATTTTCCTTTCATTCGCGAGGTAGCTACTTCATCTTTGTGTCGATGACTGGGTTCTGGTTTACGGGTTTCCTTCTACTCTTCTACCTATTCCATATTGTAGAAAAGTTCTACAAAATTCCGTGGTTGAAAATAGAATTGGTCTTCTGTGGCTTATGGGCCGTCCTGTACCTGATTGCTTCATGCCTTGCAGCAACATTAGGAGTCGAAGGATTTTCTGTTGCAGCTGTAAGTACTTTGGTTTTCTTCCGTCGTTAATTAATCGCAAAATTCGCAGTTCTTTGGATTTTGTGCGATGGTTGTGTACTGTGCAGACGCCTACTTCAAGTGGAGGGCGATACACGATGGCCAGCTGGCGCAAGGGGAACGTGTCATACAGAAGCAAACTACAGTCACCACTCCTCCAACTTATTAATAAATGTGTTCAAACGAGTTTTCAGGCTTATTATAAATAACGAAGTATTTTTATTTATATACCTTTATTGTATTTAAAAAGTTTGATATATTTACATGATTTGTACATTATTAGATTTTAGGAATATTCACGAGTTATTCGCTTCTCAATTAATTTAAATTTGTTAAAAATTTCTATTATGGATTTCTCTTGTGTAACTGTACTAATGCCACAATCCTTTTTTGCTCTATTAAGACTGTTTTAGTTACGAAAATTGAGATTCAAGATTCACACCATAAAGTGGCGTTTATCAATTGTTAAAATTGTTATTACTGTTAAATATTACGAGATTTAAATGAGAGGTAAATAAATCTTAATCTCAATTTTTTGAACATGAGTTGAAATTTAATTTATATACTTATTGTACTACATTATATTGGACATAACCACACGGTCCCACCTCTCGTAACCTGTTAATATTGTAAATATTTTATGTATAGATGAGCACTTATTTTAATACATGTTGCAAACATATCATACGATTTCAGGTGGAATTGCAATTGTTGACATAGATAGGTATTTATCGTTACTCTATGTAAAATGTGGGACCACTTTTTACATATAATTTATTAATGCAACGAATATCTGCATATATGTATGTACAACACACTTTTTTAATAAAACTTATTTTTGGCGGACATCCTTACACTTAAAATTTAACCACCCCAGGTAAGTCTGGCAACATGGTCAGTCTTCCTCTTTGAGCTTTTAATGAAGCCCAAATATTCCAATTCGGCTACCGCTTGAGTAAACCGAGCTCTTATTACGAGTTAAGTTTATTGATGGGTTTCGATTTTAGGAACGACATGAAAAAGGATACTGTAATTGTGGATCAACTTTCGGTTTCGAGTCGTCATCAATCTCTTGTGGGTCAACAATGCTGAGGAATGACTGCAACCAGTCATACAGATTTATCATTTTGCCGCACTCGAGATGTAGTTTATATACGATACTAATATCTGGCATGGATTGTAATATGATCGAATCGTTGGCAATTTCACAACAAGAGCACTAAAAACAGCAAGATCGTGATAATTATTGTAAAAATCGCTGATATTTACCTGCAGATAGAAGTGTGGATCATTTAGAGCTGTGTGAATTGCAGCTCTATGGCACCCTATTATGTGATTCTGAACCGAGATGTCGTTAAAAAAGAAAATTTCATGGAAGTAGAAATTGGTAGGTTCCAGCAAATATAATCTAAATTTTTCAGATAAAAAATCCAATACTTTAAGGCGGAATTTTTCGAAATTATTCATTGGTTTACTCTGTTTTGACAGAGAGAGTAGTTTCTACAAACAAAAATTGCTACTTTGCTAATAGTCATACAAATTAACAAAACACTTACGTCTTTCAATTGTTTTCTATCCATTTGTTCGATGACAACATCTTCAGTTTCCATTTCTTCAACCTTATTTAGTGTCAAATTATTCATTTTCTCAATATAAACGTTAAGTTCACCAATGATTTCAACTATTTCAGATGATTCCCATTCTGATGTTTCAATATTATTAGCCAATAAGCCACTGATTTTTTTGATTTTACTACACAACTCTTCTTTGGATTGAAATGACAACAACTGGAAGCATTCTTTGTATTCTTGACTTTCTGTGATATTACTTGAAACAGCAAAAGAATACAATTCGCGTACCTTCAATATTAACGTCACTAACACAATTTGAACTATTTACACCCTGTACCTGTTTACCAAGTGGCGCTTTGGGCAAGTCACACACCAGTATTTGCAAACATTTCAGAAACAAGTGCAGATTTGCTATATATTTCGTGATTTTTTTAATTTCTTTTTTTAAAACTTTCCTGAAATAATCATCATCGGTTAAAAGGAGGATTTTGTTTTCAGGCGATTCGCTTTCAACTAGTTTTCTGAAAGACAAGAAACGACGAACATTTTCAAAATCATCGTGATTAAATTCAACAAGAACAGAATTGATGTTTTTCCTCTTGCAGAGCGCCATCGCGTTTCCGTAACTGAAATGTTCCAGCATGGCATACTGGAAGTCAAAGATTATTCAAATCCTGACTGTACAAGGTTATAATTACCTTAAAATTCTGAATGAACCCACTCACAGAAAGATCATAAAATAAAAATATGTCAGTAAACAAATTAAAAACTTTACCACCTAAATGAAAAGGGATCTCATGTGTAAATAATATATTTTCCAACACATTATTTAAATAAATCACAGAGGGAGATGAATTAAACACTTGTATGTTGACTTTGGAAGATACATGGCAGGGTAATGAGCGATGAACAGCAGCAAGAGAAGTTGCTACTCCAAACACAAACACAAAAGGTAAAACATTAATGTAAGAACTGGCAATTAAAATAAAGTCTTGTAGAACTTTAGGTGAGAAGCCTTCAAAATCTGGAATAATTACAACAATGACTTTTTTACTACTTTTAGTTTTTTGCTTTTTTGGTGAACTTTCTGATTTTGTAAATATGTACAGGTCTTCATACCAGGATTGTAACAATGAAAAGTTACACTGTGACTTTTTTATGTGGCAGGTGTCAGTATCGGAATCATCCTTTAAGAATTATTATTAATATTTTAACATGTATTAATAAAGTATTCAACTTACCTCATCAGATGACTGATTTTCATCTTTGATTAATTGATTGATCATATTTTCAACTAAATATTTTAAATTTTGGCAATCTTCTCCATTGAGAGTAGCCACATGTGGTGAAATATGCTCTTTAACTTCTTTCTTCAAAGTTTTAAATTGGGCAGAATGATCGGGCATATTTATCCCTGTAAGCAAAGCTGCAGCAGGAACCTCAGTAACAGGACTTTTGTAACATTCCCTAATGTAATTTACTAAATTGCTTAACACACTTGAAAACATCTCATTATTTAAATCCTAAAAGAAAAAGAGAAAATGAACAATCCTATAGATTTGTTCAAACAAACTTGAGTTTTTGCTTCTATTTTACTCCATAAAGATGCATAACTTTTGTACCACAAACTATCAGAAAATGGGCTTTCTCTGACTTTACTTTTCTTTCGGGATTTTTTGGAGGCGGCTTTAGCACCATTTTTAAACACGAATATTCCCTGAAACACAAATAATAATTTTGGCGCCAAAAATTCACGACTATGTACAGCATTTGATTTATAACACAAAATTACAATTTGACTGTATATTGAAAGAAAAGAAAACTGCTTGTTGTATTTAGATACTTGAATTGTAAAAATACTTCTTTGGAGAGCTATTTCCAAATAAAAAAAATTTTAAGGTTATGTTGTAACTTTCAATGTATTTTAGTCACCTTAGAAACTGAAACCGTCGAAGCCATTCTGAACTTGTATTTTAACCTGGAGCATGTATTACAAAAAAAAACAGTAAACACTAATTAATAGACATAACACTGGTACAAAATAAATTAAAATCACAAAACTGTTAAATTCAAAAACATTTGACCTTTATTATGGCAACAGTTGTCAACAATTCCAGTGACAGTCGCCCTCTGGTGGAAAGCAGATTAATAAGGTTGAACAGTGGCGTATCTAGGTGCCATACGAAGGGTTTGAACAATATTATTATTATTTTAAATTGTAAAGTAGACTTGCATCTGATTTATATCTATCCTGTCACAATGTGTATTTTGTACTTAGTTATGTATTTTTACACAAACAAAATGTTTTATTTTTTATTATTTATTCATTAATGCTTTCTACATACATTAATTAAAATTGTATGTTGTTTCCTCAATCCCTCAGCTTCTGTGTAATGCATGTAGATATAATATGTAATTATTGTTAATGAAGATATTCGACAGGATATTATTCACTACGTACCAACAGCCCATCAGTATTTACTGTATATGGAGCATGAATAAATTAATTAAAATTTCAGATTTATTCCACCCATCGCGGTGATGGGAGGGGATGGAGGCCGTTTTGAAGTAGCTTGGTAGTGCTAAAATTGCTGTAATTACAGGGGTATTGAGCAGAAATTAAAAATTTTCTTTGTATACCATTCGTTTCGATTAGCTGAAGAAAAGGAGCTTTCACCGGCGTTGCACATTGAAAATCTGTGAAACCGTGCATTTTGATGGATGGCCGAGCGGCAAGCGCATTAGACATTGCAGTTGCATAAAGTAAGTCAATGGCTTCTACGAAGACAGACAAGAACTCTTTAATAGTAGGCAGTACCGAGTAAAAGCAAATATATGTCAGTATGTTGCACTTCTTGTTCGTATTGCTCCGCCATAGAATGCATTTCCGCTTCTGGCTTTGGCTGCGTCGGATGTTCGCCACTGCAGGTAAAATGTGGAACTTGATAATTTCGCCATGCACTTGATTCATGTAATTGTTTCATTTCGATATTTTAACAAAAAACGATTGCAGACGATTAGAAAGCTGTTGGAACATTTAGCTAAATGACCGACACACACTCAACACCGCAAAGATGTAAAAGACAAGGCTACCCGTTGCATTTAGGCCACCATACGCCTTCACTTCAAATAATTACCGCAGACCCTACGGCTGGGGCATCTGCTCTGATTTTAGGCCATCTAATTTCAAAGTCATTTATCAAGTTTCGCCACAATGGAACTGAACAGTCGATGCATCGTCAGTTATTTCCATGACGTCTTTGTCTCATTGTTTAAATCTGTGCAATCAGCGGAGACGTTGAACCTGAGACCTGAACTTGACTTGTAGGTCGTGCTAAATTTATTACTAAATTGTTAAATTGATTGCTCCAGCAAGTATCTGATTGTTAAACTGTTATATAAATGCATCCTTATTGCAGCTTACGGTTGGGTCTCAAGAGAAAATAACCTCTACTGCGGTAAGGATTATTTTATTAAAGACACCTTGCTGCAAAGCTCCAAGCTTCCTCGTCTTATCTAAATAAAATCAAATTTCTTCAGCTCGTCGGTAGAGTTCCCACATAAATTCGCGCTCTCTCAGATATTTTCAAGAATCCTCAATTTTCCTTAATTGTCCCGGCAATGTCATGATTTCGCTTACCGCGAAACTTTGGTGGCAATGGCCCACGAAAGTGAACATGTCGGATCACGGAATCGCCGTTATTTCGACTCCGGACAACGAACTCCGGACCGGAGCCAAGAATTACTGGGAAAAAACTGCAATTTTCTGATTCCTTTACTTCAAACTGCTTCGTGTAATTAATTTTTTCATGACGCAGCCCAAGTAATTTATTGGAGCTATTATTTGCAATGCTGTTGCACTTTTTCAGCCGTCGAAATCTATCGGCTTCGACTCAGTTTGTGAAGAAGAATTTCAAGAAATATCCCATCAATGACAATTTAGAAAAACATTGCACTTAAGAGCGCATAGAAGAAAGACGTCTGTCAGATGTTGTTCACAATTACTTTTAATGCGCTTAAAAGCTATTATCTTCTTATGCAATATGTTTATTTCTCCAACAATTTTCATTACCGTCGAATAATAAATTATTGAATGTTTAATGAACACTCATCTCTTTTAATAATAATTGGCCATAATCTGAATTATTAACTGTTTTCTTGCAATTAATTTATAGAATAAAAGTGATGAGCGTTTTGCCAACTATAACATTCTGTTATGTTACTGTATTTTGACAATGAAAGGAACAAATTAGAAGCAATAATTAATTTATAACAGCGAAGTCTCTATTATAACAAGAAAAAATTAATAACATATCATTATATAACGCAATTATCACTAATTTGCACTTTTAAATTTGTCGCAACAACTAAAACATTGAGAATTTAATAATTTATTACACTGCAAATTAATTCATTTCGGGAGTTTTACTTTTAGTGAGTTTAGTTTAATTAAAAGATCATTGATCCTGTGTTATATTGTTGAAAGATTCAACACAATGTAAATGAGCAATTTTAATTATACCTACACCAACATAAATTGCACTAATAAGTACAATAACTTTAGAAGTTCAATGGCATTTACTTTAAAAATGTTAATTTGTGTAAAGGGGAAAGCATTTTGCAAATATTTATCTTACGTTTATTTTTACACCTTGTGTGGTCTCCTTAACTTCCATTTTGAGAAATAATGAATTAAATTATATATTTCTCGGGATCATATCCTGTAACTTTTTCAGTCAGATTCTTCGCATATATTAAGATATAAGAGTTAAGTGAATCGATTGTATCTATAATATCAGAGAACCATTTGAAATTAACATTTAGCAGTGAACTTGGCAAAGGTAGGCCATTTGAGTTCAATGCCTTACTTTCATAACTTCACAATCTCTCTTACATCACTTGTACTACTATACAAAGTGTGAGTGGGGAAATTTACAAATAACGACGCTCTTCTTAATAATAATAATTATTATTATTCGTTTGAAAGACGACTCGATAATATTGATAATCCTTAAAACATCTCTACATTACTACTATGCTATTTATTTTATTATGTGTAAGTATATATAAACGTTAGGTTCCTTTAATTTATAGCAATAATGACAACAATCAAATGTAATTTAATACAGGATCATAAGCTATACGATACAACCCAATATACACTAAACAATTGCTAAAAATAATAATTGTAAGCTCGATTGGTGTAGAACTATTTTAACTGATACATGTGTTGTCGGTAAAAAACCTGATGTACGACAAGCAGAATCAGCTATTTTACACAATTTATTGGGGACCTATAACACAAAAATTAGTAATAATATCAACATCTGTTGCAATTAAAAATTGAAACCTTTAAAAAATTTCGATTTTACTGTGAGTTATGCCAGCTACGTCAGTTATGTCAGACGTAGTACAAAATTACAAATAATTTGAACATTTTAAATTTTAAAAAATAGTTGCATTTCAAAAAACAATATTAAATATAATGTTCATATATAACAGAATATCCTTTAACACTGAGCAATGACCTCTTAAACAAAGTCAACAAAGGATGACGGTAATTGCAATGGATTAAAATTGTATCATCATTTAATAGCGATATCCGCGATGATATACAAATATCCGGCGGTAGTAGTGATTAAAAATAATGATATTCCTCCTTTTAGAAAATGTTTAGAGTTACATCGATATATAGTCAGTACACATACTTTGTATTAATTTATTCCTAAAAAAATTTCAAACTGCTAGATTTGGTAAAATTATAAAATTACACTTATACTTATTTCAGAGTTCGATGGCATTAATCCATCATCGTTAAGTTTATGTTTTTGCTGTGATTTACGAGGCATTGTTTGAATCAAGAGCCACTGAAATGCAGTAAAAAGAGGGAGTGTGGAAGTGAAGACAGTATTGAATTAAGAGACATTTTTGTTGATGTTTTAATTAGCATTCAGCACACTCGCCCCGGCTTGACAGCAGTTCGATTGGTGCGCATTTGGCCATAATAGGTTTCTACCAGTTTTAATTGATACCTCGAAGAAGTTTTTCTAATATCGCCAGTTTTTGATATGAGGAATTTCAGATAACCTAGGGCAATTTCGACTTCCTCTCGTGAAACTTGCACATAAATCAAGATAATAATTGGTTTGGAACTGGTGCTATATTGTATCTGTTTCCCTTTTCTCTCATGTTGGCCAAACACGATAAGTCAGCAACAGCACTAAGATGCAACGCTGGTTGCTAATTATTGAGTGCATGGTTCTTTGTAGTGTAAAATGGTCAATCACGCCATCGTTTTCCTGCATAAATCTGGCAAAGTTCAATGGCATCATGTGTGTTCGATTCTCGTAATGTACTCTTCTTTTCTGCGTCGAGTGCAGAGCAGGTAAGTGGCACAATGTTCGCAAATAACCTAGCAGTCTTGATATCTAACCTTATTCACTTCGGCGATGGACACTAAAGTGTGTCCACCAACAGCTGGAGGAGCACAATGCAACTGGAAAGAAAGCTGAATAGCGCAAAGCGCACTCGAAGAACACTTACTTTTATAGGAGGATGACCGGATGTTTTAACGCGGAGGCGAATTTTTGATTTGGCAGACATTTAACGCAACATTTAACTTATGTCACGGTACTGCAGCTTAATTTGAATATGGAAATCGTACAACATTTTTCATGTAGTTTTGAAATGCATATATGCAATTACCGAAGTGGGTGACAGTTACCGTTTGAATGGCTTGTTCAGCTCGCACACGTGGGATGCAAAATTACTAGAAATTTTCAGAGTGCAATTAGAATTTATAATAAGTGCACTATGATAATGTCTCCGTGGAATTTTTCAGCTTGAGGTCAGTTGATTGAACCCGCCATTGAGCAATCAAGGCTCAATTGCAAACGTCAAAATAGCAGTTCTTTTTCAGTTATTCAAACTAAAAAGTACATTCTCTCTGTAACGTCATCGCATACGAAGCCTCTTCAGATGTTTCAGAAGGTGAAAAGGTTAACAGATAGTTTGGAGTGCAAATTCTGCTTATTTCCTTTTTAGATATTTAATATTGCTGAAAAAAGATATATGCAATTAACTAATGAAGAAACAAAGAGAAATATGCTTTTAAAAACTTTTAAAATTAACGGTACTTTACCTGATATAGAGGTGTGATAAGGAATTGGGAAAACAAATTAAGCGTTAAACATTCACTCTGTCGCCTACACATAAGTAAAAAAGTGTAAAATATTTAATGTTTCAATTTACCCAATTTTTAATAATATTCGTGTTGGCATCTACAAAATTTGATCGACACACTTAGCGGAGATTTTGTTTTATAATTTTGATAAGATATAGTTATCCAGAAATACGTTACAATTATTTTTTCCACATGCTACAACACAAAATGATTATTTTGGAATAATTTGACATCAGTTTTTCAACTGCATGGTTTCAAGGGAAAGACAAGTAAATAGAAATATGTAAGAAGATGACAAAACTTGTAAAATAGATGCAATTAATTTCTGATTCGATAAAGTTTTTGTTTGTTAAATTATTGTTTTATAACAGAAAATGAGTAATGTCAAAATTTATTTTACTTATTTCCAGGGATTGCAACAAAATATGCAATTTATTTAACATCAATTTTAATAATTATCTGACTTCAACCAATTTTTCGATTCTTCTAACAATGGAGCCGTAATTTTAAAAATTCTTGTTTTATCAATTATATAAGAACATGTTGAAAATTGTATGCTCAATTTATGAAAGTGATGAAACATTTCTTTCCCGTTTTAACTCAAGTCAACTCAACGGATCTCAGATTTTAATTTCAAATGACATTAAGTTTATACATTATTAAAAAACACCAGATAATATTAAAAAAATAGTTTAAAGTGACTAATATTTTATACGGTTGAATTAAGAATGAAATTAATTATTTCAAAATGTATTTAAAAAGAATCTGCTTGAATTATTACGTGATAACTTTGTTCATTGAAGGAAGAAGTATCGTAATATTTTGGCCAATTTCGAAGTTACATCATTTATGGCCAAAAATGTTGAGAACATTGGAAAAATTAATTTATTATAGAAAAAACGACCATGACGCATGCTGACGTCACGTATATGAAATTATGGACATTCTAATTTACTAGATTTCAATTTTTAGTTGTAAAATAACGAAGAAACATTTTAAATGTCATAAATGCTGTTCATGATAGCAAATATTGACATGGAAATGTGTGAGTGTGCTTAATTAATAGAGAGAAAAAGAAATAATTTCTGAGATAAATGCAGAAGAAATGACAAAATTAATAAAGAAACAGAAAATAATAAAAGCTGGTCGATACCTGAAAATTTTCAAAAATTAAGGTGTAAATTTAAACGTAATCGAAGTGGAAGAATATGTAATTAATAACAGGAGAGAAAAGCAATTACGATGAAAGACTTAAGAAAATAATTGCAGGAAGCATAACCGAAAGTTATTTTATTTTAATATGTAAAATTATGGAAATGAGGTATGATACAAAAACAAATTAATTAAACGACATTTGTTTATCAACATGTTGCAAAGAGCAAAATCTTGGTAGTACAAATAGAAGAAAGGAAACGTGACAGAGGAAATAAATTGGGGTTTTTAAAACCAATAAAGAAAACATATGGTCGTCAAGATTGGATAAATTTACTTTGTTTTATTTATTTCAGTTGACTGAGATCAAAAAAGTAAAGGAAAACTCAAAAAATATAGATGGTTTTATATAAAAACTCGCAGTGTATGAGGTCTGTCATCGAACAGTATTTCCGATTAAATTTGAATTCCATACAATTATGTAAATTGTCTTAATATTTCATCGTAAAGACGATAATTATTTTCTAAAATGGGTAAAATGGTTTTGGATGTAGTGCAGCTTTGCACCTTAAGCGAAACACATGTGCGAAGTTCATAAGCGGTCAGTGTCACACATATGACAAGAATGGCCACTCTTTCTGAAAAATAGCAATCAAAAATTTGTACTTCCCACTTTCATGACGCAGTTATGACGCCAGATGAACAAAGTAACGTGGGAAGTGTTGATGACTCATTGGTGCATACCGGAATTTCCTGTGGGATACTTGAAGCT
Source organism: Asbolus verrucosus (assembly GCA_004193795.1). Taxonomy (NCBI): domain Eukaryota; kingdom Metazoa; phylum Arthropoda; class Insecta; order Coleoptera; family Tenebrionidae; genus Asbolus; species Asbolus verrucosus. The sequence goes on from QDEB01080354.1 coordinate 12,775, forward strand.
TTACATAATGGAGCTATCTTCCCACTATTGACCATAAACTGAAAAAATTGCTACCAGAAGACTATTATTTTCGGAAAAAATTAATTATTATGTAAAACGTAATTACTGCAGGCTTTATAAAACATCTGGAATGTTTTCGAGATAGATTTTTTTAGAAATTAACAGTTAGCAAAAAGAGTGAATGTGATCTGAGAATAATCCAAATCACCTCAATTGATTTACAAGTGTCAAGAGGGGTCTTTGAACCTCAAATTAATTTACTTAAACACAAGAAATGTTATTAATTGTTTTATAAGTTAAAAAGGCTATGATGGAAAAATGCCACCAACGCGTGAAGAAGCAAGAATTTTTCCAAAAATTTTGAAGCGTGGAGTTTTTTCTTTTGGTGTGTGTGAGATTGAGGAGATGCAAGAAATGCATTTACTAGAAGTTCTTTGTTGTGGTCCCGCACGCTTTGAAGAGTGGTTCTAAGTAGAAACCACTAGGTCAAAGCGGTCAACGACCAACCTTCGTGAAGAAAAGCATGAAGAATTCAACAACTATTTCAGCATCCGTCTCTTTTCATACTGTATATTTCTGAAAACATAGAGTAGTTCTTTGATTGAACTATTTCATCAAGGTAAGTTATAGAATATCTACAGGAAGGTAAAGCAACAAAGTTGTTGGCCTCGTTCTTCAAGATCAAGGTAAGAACGTAACTGGACGGGTTGATTTTAACGGTATCACTGATTATAATTTTTTTACAACATGATCTAAAATTAGTGAGGGTTGGATTACTTTTCCCCCGACGTTCTAATGTAAAACTAATTACAGTTTGTTTTGGCGGTTAACAAGTTTCAACTTCAACCTTTTAAAAGTAACTGTTCAGAAAATTTGTGTTGGAAGTCTTACGGTTCCTCAAGTTTGGACTAACGACGACTGTAGGATTTTTGACCATTGTTGATACAGTTATAAGAAAAGTGTTAGAGTTGAGCAATCCTGTTACTTAAAATCACCGTTACTGGATGAAAGTAAACTTATGTAGCGGTACTGTTCTGTAAACTGTACATCTTACACACAATTCGGGGGGACCTGCATAAAAATAACTGTTGATGGTAATTTAGATACTTTTTTAACCGTTCTTCGTTTTACTCGACAACCTGTGGGTGAGAGGACCTGTCCGGATGATAACGTTACTTTCATTTCGGCCACATCAACACTAATTGCCCAACTAAAAAGCAATTTGATTTAAAATGTTGCCCAAGATCCCATTACCAGTTGCATAAGCGGGAAAGAAATTATCACCCAGTCCTATGCATCCTCTAATTTGGTCAAATTAATCTCCTCTTGATTACCTCGTTAACGAAATTTATCATCGTAGCTGGATTTTATTGAATCTCTTTCACTTCGTGATAACGGTGATTAAAAAAACTCCCATAAATCCGCATCTTTAACTGTGAGATTTACGGCTCGTTTAGAAAAAAATCTGAAGAAATTACCATTATTCTGTAATCGATTTATTCGCGTTTTTTGCAGCACCACCTTTACAAAAGTATCAGTTTCCTTGTGTAATAAGATCAGTTTCGTTCGGGTCGTCGACCAAAAAGTGGAGTAAATTTTGAAGACCCGTTATTCGGTATTCGAAGGTGTCCAGTTGGTGGTAACCCGATATCACCAGAAACAAGGTACCAATAACGCTTTTGGTCAACTATGTTGTTGTAGTGTAAGTCTCTAACGGTTCTTTTGGACTGAAAAGAAAATGGATTCCATTTCAATTACTAAAATAATGTTCAATGGTAATTTGCTCACTTTTCCTAGACCTCGCCTCGTTTCCGAGATCTTAATCTGATCTCTAAAATCGAATCGTGATCGCATTGTTATCATTATAATTCCACAGCTTGATGGGGGAGGTAGAAGGTCGATTTACCGCTAGGTTTGGACCCTAATAAATAAAACATCTAACATTTCATTAGTTCCAGATATAAAAATTCAATATTCTTACCCCGATTTTCTATAGACCACCTGACATGTAACTAAATATAGTGGTAAATCTCGACAGAACAACGCCATTAAAAGATGTAGGACAAAAAATGGTCGCTCTTCTTTTCCGGACCTTTTTTTCTGGGCGGTGTAGGTAGATGTTCAAACAGTTTCCTGGGTGCTTATACACAGTTATTAAACATGAAGAAATATTTATTATTATGAGGGTGTACCGTTCTCATTAAAATTAGAAAGGGTTGGTGTTCCGCATATACCGTTAAAAGGAGGAAAATGTTTTGAGGGTTGTTTACCACAGGTTTTAGAGGCGTCGGTGTATTATAAGAATAAAAGGAACAGCGCGTAACGGGGTAATATTCAAACCCTTTCACTGCCCAACGGGATGTCTTTTTTGTTTACCACAACTCTGAAGGCACTAAATATTTTTACTGTTAATTTTTCATCTTAATTTTTTTTGCACTTATTTTTGTATGTAAGTCATTCCCGGTAGGCCTGTTATACTCATTAAATACTGACTTTTGTGTTACATTTTTTGGAGATACAATGTATTTAGATATTTCCAAAAAATAATCTATTAATTAGTCATTGTTATAAAAATTACCAATTTAAGAAAATTTATAACTCCTTTAAATGACCACGTATATAATAAAAAATTTCTAAAGTATTGGATCACCTTATTTTGAATTTTGTGGAGATTATAAGATTATAAAATTGTACAATATTTTTTACAATTAATTTTGATAAAGTTTTATCATTATTTGTGTATTTACATTTTTTTAATAAGATTAAAAAGATTTAAGATTTGTGGGATAACCTTTTTACAACCACAAGTAGTTTTCAATTTATTGATATTATATAATTAAAAATAATATTTAAATAACTATTTTCTTCCCAAATTTTAGGTAAAAAAATCGTTTACATGTTTTTACCAACGAAATTTTTGTTTTTCGGAAAAAATATTTTCAATTCTGTTTTAGATTAATCAAATAATACATTTTTCAAATTCTACATCTTAGCAAATGTCAAGTGAAATGTGTTTTGATGTAAATTCATTGGTTCAAATGACGTGTCTTAAAATTATTATTTTCATAATGGAGTTTATAATACAATCGACTGTCAATGGGTTTAGTGAAATAAATTATTTAATATCTTACTATTGTTGGAATGTTTTCGGAAATGTTGTTAATCTCTTTTAACTAACCATTTTCAATTTAATTTAGCGTCACAATTTCATAACTTTCAATCTTGATTTTTTCCAGTGTACAACAGGTATAAAATAAGCATATAGCAATTAACTGCTGCAAAAATATGTTGCCATGGTTTCTGTTGCACGCTGCAAAAAAAGGAGAGATATGTCAATAATTGTTCGTAAGACGATAAATAGCTTGAGATTATTACGGTTTGTTTCAACTGCCTTTTTATTTGCTGAAGTTTCAGAGACAATCGTAAAAAAACTTTGGGTAATTCCCAATCGTTGTCGAGATATCAAACATTCCATTGCTATTAGAAATCAAACAAAAGCACCGTTATTATTATTGTTATGCATAATTGTTTTCATAACAGTAACCATAAAAAGTATAAACTTAAGAGCTTTAGAATGTGCTTCTCTTTTAAGAAGCTCGGTTAAGTTTTTATATTTTGGTGATTATTTTTTTAATTATTCAACTCCTTAAGTTAGGATTTAGATAGATAATTGTTCTACTCATAACAGCAACAATGTCATCAAACTCCAGTTTATCACAAAAACTTAATCGTTCTGTATGTTTATTACCCTGTTCTTCCTGAGGCAACATTTTTATAATAAAACAAATTGAACATAAATTAATATTTTTGCCTGCAATTTTATAGAAAAGCATTTTTCGGAGCTTATTAAAAGAATATTAAAATTTCAGTTTAAACCAATTAAAAAATGTTGATATAAAAAACAAACTGACAATTTTGTCAAACAGAAAAATGAGAATACATAGGCACTCTTCATTTAGGTATACCTTAATTAAATATTTATTATTTATTGAAAAACTCTCAAACTTCAAGATATTATTAATTGTCATTAATTTTTGTGCATCTACAGAAAACAATTTTATTTTCGATTTATAGCATTTTTGACCTAAAGACTATTATTCAGTCAATACGTTTAGTAGATTAGAAAATAAAACTGCTGAAAATTACCCTCTTAAAACTGTTGCATGTTTCAGTGAAAGCTTAGGACAATTGCCTTTTGTTCCACAATTTCAATAAGAATCCCTTGCTGGTGATAAGGGATAATTCATAGCCGGGTTGAGAAGTTGCGAGCTCTTATTCTTGTTCTTTATCGTTTGCTGATGAGGCGGCTGACACAATAAATTAAAATGAACTACAACGAGAAAGACAAATAAATGAAATGATAAATCGAAAATAAATTTGTACTCAGTAGATGCATGAAAATTCATTGCGATGAATAAACAAAATACAATTTGTGGTAAAAACTTGACAGCCTGTATCTAGCTGTTCTGGCTGTGGCAACATTTTTATAATCGAATTGAATTAATTACATTTATATTTTTCTGCGGCAAACTGATTAAAAAAAAACATTTTCAGAAACGCATTCATGAGAAATATTTAAAGGGATTTAAAATATAACAACTAAACAGTCAAGTTTGCCAAAGAGAAGATCATAAAACAGAAAAATGAGAATGCATTCACGCTCTTAATTTATACTGTAATTAAATATTCATTATTTATTAAGAACGCACAATACAAAGTAATTCTGTAATAGGTTCCTCTCGACTCATTAAGGGGTTTATTATTTATTGTTGGGGGAGATTGTTGCTTCATGGAATACTTCTGAGATTTTCATGATTAAAAAAAATATATATTCCAAATCAAATAAGAAATTTAAATGCACTATTCACAGATAATTTTTTTCAGCTGATCTTGCTCATTATTCTAAATTACGTTTGAAATTAAAAAAAAAAAAAAACTGTTTCAAGCTACAAGACTTTAAAACAACTGTTGATGTTATAGCATAAATAAAGAAAAACAGTTTTTGTTGAAAATATAAATAAGCTCATTGTGGAATATACCAGGTGGAGAATAAAATCCTCCAAGTTCTAACGCTTTTAATTTTTATTGAATGACAAAATGTAATTTAACAATTCATAATTCAGTTTTAAAAATTCATTTCAAAACGACAAAATAAGTCGAGAATTTGGTGTAAAAAGCATATTTTTGACAGCTTGTAA
>QDEB01080398.1:0-11783 GCA_004193795.1 Asbolus verrucosus
CGTTAGGTAAATAACTATGTTTGACCCTTTTTGAAAGATAAAATAACTTCACAAAATTAAACTCCAAAACAACCGACTTCACATAATGATTTTGATAAATTTCTAACATGATTTGACTAACCGTGCACTTCAAACGATCGACAGTGTAACACCAACATTTCAATTTCCACTTTATATTCACTTTCATGGAAATTAGACCACCAAGAAGGAGCAAAGCGAAGACTTTGACATTTTGGTAAAATATTAATTTATATTAAAGTGGAGACGCTAAGAGAGTTTTTGGTTTCTAAAAAAGACATCTTGTCTAGTCAGTAAATGTTTGTTTTTGCATACAATTAGAACAGTTGTTACAAAAATCCCAGGTATGTGAATTCGCGAAGACTGTCCAAAGTGGTCAATTTAAAAGGGAGCAAATCATAGGGCTAATGAGAGCCAAGTACGAATAAGAAGATGTAGGGGAGAAAGGCAAAATCTCGAATCTGCAGAAAAACGACATGAAGATTTGACACCAAGGGTTGTGGTTTGGGTCATCGGTCACATTTAGTAGTCATTCCAGGAACGTTAAACGTTCTTCAACCAGTGTCAGTCCTTTCTTCCAAACACTTCTAAACGTTACATTTCAATAGGATAACGCGAGACCACATGTTAAGTGGACGAGTGTGGCCTTGGCCACCAAGATCACCTAACTTACCTCCCATCGAACATGTATGGGATAACACAGATTGTGGTTAACCGAAGTCACTTAACAAGTTAGATGAGTCACGTCATCAATTACGGATATCCTGGGATGAGATCCCTCAGGAAGAAATTGATCACCTCATTACCAGCATGCCGAGGTGTATTAGAGCCTGCATAGCTGTTCGAGCTGACACGATTAATTAATTATTAAAGGCAAAGTTTTATTTATGATTCTCTTGAAAAGTTAATCATTTGTACCTTTAAAATAAACAGTTTACCAAAATCTTACAGCCCTGATTTCACTCTTTGGTGGTGCAATTTCCATGAAACATGGCAATTAAAAAATCGTTCAAAGTTCATTCAACAATGTGCAGCTGGCAGAAGCATGGAAGATGATAGAACTCGAAAAAATGAAAGTTTAAAAAAATGTAAGGAGTTCCAAGACTTAAATTATAAAATGATTATTTTATTACAAATGGTTTCTTTACGAATTGTGGTTTATCTACTTAATTTACGCGAAAATTAAGCTGAAAAGGGACTCAAAGTGCATCAGATACGTTTGAGAGACTGACATCAAACAACAAATATTATTATACAGAGGGATCGATAAAGAATCCGACTGCAGAAGCTTATCAACAATTTTCTGCATGTCTGACTGATTCAGCATTTCACTTTGAGCAATCAGTTATCACAATAAAATGCCATAAATGTCAACCAAAAAGTCAGAACAATAAACGTTTAATAAAATTGACAAAAATGAATACAAAAGATGCTCGTAATGTTTCCCATTATTTTATAAACATAACCGTATACGTCTTTCCACGTTTTCAAACAGCCTAACAAGCAAGTTTTCCAATTTTCTGCTGATGGCATTTTGTAAATCTTCCATATTTTAAGATCCACCTTCATTTTTGAGGTGCGAGAACAAGAAAAAATCGGGAGGTGTTAGATCAGGGTATTTGGGAGGCCATAAATTCCTCATCATTTATCATCAATTACTTCAAAAATGCCAAGGTTTCGTTTGCTGTGTGAGCTGTGGCGTTATCGTGTTGCAAATATCCATTCATTAATTCATCATCATGTAACTGATTTACAAACGGAGTGAGAATATTATTAACATAATAAACACTATTCACATTTTAATCGAGGAACAATTTCTTGAAATCGCCATCTACAAACCAATTTTTAGTGGATGAAGTGGTATTTCAATTTTCCGTCGACCAAGTTCTCATGTTTTGAGTTCACATAGCCTCCCAGATGGTCCAAAATTCATGTTATGTAAAAACCATTCACATAATTCACCCTAGGTATGAAATCATGCGGTGGTAAACCTGAACCTTGTACAGAAACACCTCAAGGTCTTTTTGCAAGGTTGCATAGCTGGTTTCATAGGACAAATGAATTTGCTGTGATTTTAAAGGAGTTGCCTTCAAAAACTCCGTACTTCCTCAACGATTTTTGGTGTATCCACTCTTTTTCTCGTCAATACTTCCAATTTCACAGAAAAATGAATGTCTTGCTAAGAAAACTGGCAGCATCAGCAAGAAACCTTCCTGAAATTCTTCAAAGCAAGTTTGCGCAGAACAGGACCATTCTCCATTTTCTCGTTTCACGCCATTTCGAAAATATGATTCCAAAAGGAATGAATTGTGTTCAATCGTTAACATTCTTTACGAAAAAGAATGAGTAAATGACAAACTTGTCAAATATTTTTCTATCAAATAAAGTTCATGGGCTGCTGCAATCAAATTCTTTACTGTTTTCCCTGTATATGAAATAATTGACACTCACCCGCTGACTTAACCCACATTTTCAATGTTGGTTCAAGGCCGAGAAAGAAAAGTTGAGAAATGTATGTGTACATTTTAAATATTCTTTATTTTAAAATACATTATAATATCGCATTCATTCAAGCGTACAAAAATATATTATTAACACATTTACACCATTTTTTTTATTTAAATATAATTTACAATATGAGTTGCAATAACAGTACCTATTACGTTCCGAATTAAAACTGTGGGACTTCTATTCTCGAATGTTTTTATGTTTTGATTTTAGATTTTAATTATTCGTTGTTACTTACAGATACTCTCTAGATATATACTAATAGGAAAGCATACGGGTTTTTAAAATTAAGTTTCGTGTGTGTGTCATTTTATTGCTAACATTCATTATTTGAATTGTCATGTTAATTATCCATAAGACAACAAAATTTGTGGAGGCATCTTTTGATTGTGATCAGAATTTGATTTACACAAACGGTCATCGGTGTCAGATCTCTTAAGTACTTCTAACCGAATCCCACAGTAAAAATTCAATACAAACAGTGTTGTATGGTATCTAACGTAAGTGGTGAAAATGGAGTTGTGTAATTTAATTACTCGACTCCGTACCAGACCATCAAGGAAGTCTGTTGGCTACAAAATTTAAACTAGCAGCCTCTCGCATCAGACTTTTCGGTAAAATAATAAAATTAAATAATTAATATCGGATGGACATACAACATACATTTTATAGCCGAATATAAAGCATATTATATTTTTAGAACTAAAACTAAACAACTAAAATGCCCTGAGACATAACATAAATAAACAGTATTATAATATTAGGAAAAAATACTTAAATTATTACATTATAATAAGTGAGGTAGATTTAACTGTTTTAATAACTATTTGAACAACTTGGCATTAATTTAACACCGTTCCATTATGCTCAAATCAAAAACTAAATATTTCCTCTATGCATTATTTGACTTTTTATTTAAAATATAAATTTTATATTAGTCATTAATAACTCTTTAAAACTCTATTGCTTTAATGTTTAATTTGCACAATTATTTCTTTTGGAATGTAAACAACTGTCGGGTAACTTACTGGGTGTTTTTAATTTCTGAATAATAATACTTTGTATTGTCAGGAGGAATGTTAGATTGATGCGACTGTAAAATAGGTAGCGGATATTTTCCAAGCCATGTACTCAAAAATGACATATTTTAGTCAACTCAAGGGGGTTTAAAATTCGCTACCTGATACACATTACACAGTTCAACTAATAGCCACAACACACGAAATATTTAAAGTTATGCAAATTCAAACATTATATGGTCAATGTCAATAGAATAATACTATTGCTTCTATTACTTAATTCTGTTCAACAACGAAATACTTTAACTCAACAAGCTGCATCACAAACGATAATTCGACTATGAAAAAAAAAAAAATCGATTTCTGAAGGATCGACTTGAATTTTATCTCCAAAATAATTTTAAAAAATCTAGCGTTTCTGTTGATCTGAGATGGGTAAGTGCTTGTGTCGTATGCAGGTGTAATTGTGCCTCTTATCTCGAATCAACTTCACATTAAAACACAAATTTTGTTTACAAGAACTTCAATATCGGTTTGTATTAAAATTGTTGCAAAATATCGTTTTATTTACAATTTATTAGGAGTACTTGAGCATGTTAATAACTGTGGAAAAAAAGTTAACAGTGGACAAAACTTGCCAATGACAGATTGTAACAAAAATATAGGTAACTCTAAAATAAACCTTACGACCTATATGTACAATAATTAATAAAAATGATCGTTGTTTTTGTACAATATAAAGGCACACACCACATAGAGTTGTGACTGAATAAGAGGATAATATTTTATAAACAATTTTGTACATCATTTAAACAATGGAATATTTATCTTTGGATATATAAATAATAAATATGCTTTGTTGGTAACGTTAATGAAGAACAGTTAACATTGTAGCCATATAACATATAATAAAACACTGTAACAATCAGACACAAACGATCACGCATGCGCACACTCATCCAGAATATACTGTACAATAACATTTCTTACTTACGCCTAAGCTATTATATATGTAGTTGTTGTCAGGTACCAGTTGTATTATGCTAATTAAAAAATATATAATTATGTATTTCATACACCTTTACACCAACACACTCATAAATTTAATTAATACAAAATGCCGACGCCTGTAACTCGTCACTTAGCTCTTAATGCAATAAATAAATAAATAAATACACCGGGAATGCCAGAGGAAACGCATTATTATTATTATTATTATTATATTTGAGAATTACCGTAAACTGTTCAAAAAATGTTGCTAATGAGACGAGTTATCATTACGACATGTAATTCATAATCGATAATATCCACTTAAAATATACAAGTTAATTCAAATTTTAAAGAAGATTAATAGCAAATACAATACCTGTCACATTCGGTATTAACGTGTCGGAATCTCTGATTGAATTTATACTTTTACGACAACCAGTAAATGTGTAGTTTTCCAACAATTATAACAAGCATTATTTCATCCAGGGACTGCGCCAAATGTGGCAGGTTTTGTATGAGTCAACGCCAAAACATTCTTTAAAAATTCGTACAAAACAAGTTAAAGAAAAAGAGCAAAGAAGCAATATGTTGGTGTAAGTCAAAAGAAAGTTATAGATTAATATTGAGCAATTGAGATGTTTTATGTAAAAAAAAAAAATCGTTGCAAAACCGATATAACCTATTGCGATAAAACTTCTATTTTGTATGGAACTGTGTCAATAATATAAAATCAAAAAATCGATATACCCTAATCATAATCTATTACTGCAAAGCGTGTAGTGCTGAATTTGATTTTGAAATATTTGACTTAACTGTATAAGCAGTAATTATTATTTTTGAAAGTAATAATTAAATTCAAGTCTGCGAACAATATTGTTAGTTTAATTTTTTTTTTTAATTTATTTATTTTGAAGGGAGATTGGTCATGAATATTTTACTATTGTTTTAACAATATTGACTAAAACATCGGACACTTATCCATTAGGTCCTAAGACAGGAGAGACTCTCCTATGGTTGTTGACTGACATGAATGAATTATCTAAACACGTGATTTGTGTTGCATTCAATGCACTATCTTCGCTTGAACTCGGTGAAGGATTAACATCTTTAAAGCTAGAGTTGGTTTTAGAATTATCATTTAATTTTGATGTCGAATTTGGAGAATTGCACTGACGATTTGATTTATGGTTTGTCATGTCCGGTGGCATCTTTACGATTTTTGAGTTCTCAAAGATGCGCTGTAGGTCGTGAAACTTGGACGTTTTCAGATTCGAATTCGAATCCTCTTCGTATGGGGAGCAAAACATCTCTTGGGGTTTTGATTTCTTCTCAACGTGACCGTTGCATTCAAGGACATAATACTACAAAGAAACCTCACCGTGAGTTTCGAGCTGTGTATGGGAAAACGGAGATTCTAAATTGTCTGTTACAACAGCTATATGGTCTGATCTGGTAGTTATTCATTGCAACGATTAAACACAATTTCGTGCCATTATAAGAAGCTTATTTTTCACAATTTCAAAGTGTTGCATAAAGTAATACACTACTGTCAAATATAAGCTTCCTTAACTGAAGCAGCATGACTGCAATGCTGTAATGTGATAATGTGAGTACCCAAATACAGAAAATGTGAAAAATCGACTCGTTTTAAAAAAATTAAAACAAAGAATTATATGTAATGAGACAAAAATCTTGCATTTTTTTCTGTCAATGTGGTTTTTACTTGTGTTAGTGGAGCTACCATGCGTATAATTTGAAACAAAAACTCGAAGAAAATGAAAGAGAAAAACCGTATTTCAATTAGTTAACGACGGAAAAAGCAGTCGGAAAAGCAGAATGCTGTAACAAGATTTTTTGCTCCTCAACGTATATCACCTACATGCTCTGGCATTTACTTACAAGGAAAAATAATTACTTAGGTCTTGTGTAGTGAACTGCAATACAACTTGTTATTCAAATACTAATTGTACATTAGAATTACAGAAACAGCATAAAAGGAAACTTGAAGTAGGAGTACTTTGTTATTTAATAAGCCATTTTACAATAAAAAAATCTCTAAAACTTAGTGGTGAACGTGCCCAGTTTAATTCAAAGATTAATTAATCTCATGTTAACAAATATTTCTATTAAGACCTTGGTTCCTATATAAAGCGGAATTAGACCTAACCTCCAAACCTTTATTACTTGTAACTTGCTAGGAACCTGTAATATAATCCATATTCTCCATTTAAAATGTAACTGTAATTTTGTTATGTTCAGTCAAATGGCTTTCATGTGACAGTTAGATGAAAGTGACAGATACAGTGGCGCCCCCTTATAGAATATTTTTTACAACACTAAATTAGCGAGATATAAGTATACAAAATTTCATTTTGTTTAGTCAAGTGCTTGGATGAAAGGAAACCAATTTCAGTGAAGTTTTATAAATGGCGCAGTACAACAGCAATGAATTTTCACGAACTAAGAGTGAATGGGTGTTGGCTTCGGTATTTGTTTCGTTTTTGTAAATTGGGGATTAAAAATAAATCTGGTCGACATTCTCCGACGGCTGACTTTTATATAAAGTATGGACCAGGATTCACCCCTTATTATAAGCCGAATGTTCAACGGTTAACAAACTCTATCAACCCTGGGGGATTCACTTGCTGAATATTTCGTTTTGATGTGGCTACATGCATTTGATTTCACAAATCATGAAATTAACTGGATAAATGTCAAAATTCTGTAATAATCCCAAAGTAAAAAACAGTTTGAAGTTCAGTACACACGACCCTTAACTTTTTCCATGAACCAAAATGGCCACGATGCTGCCGCGGTAAACCAATCATACAAACGAAAACAAAAAAAAAAAAAAAAACAAAGTAAAACAAATCTTACTCGAGGATTTTCGGTGATGTGAACAATGCCGTTTGCAATATGACCATTAATGTAAGGCTTGGCAGATCCATTTATGTGACCATTTGGAAATCCATCATTCCCCTGATGCAAACAAAAATATGACAGCAAATGACGAACAGAACTCAAAAACGGATCCACCGGAGCAAAATTGAACTTACTTTGGTGTCTAGGTGCGCAGGAGTGACGGCCGGTATGTGATTGGAAGATTCGTCGCTGACCAGATGTTCTATCTCGTGAATCTCGGCCGAACAAGGGTTCTCCAGCCTGACTTGGACCGAACTTCCTTCGGAAGCGTAATGCGCCACGGCCGGGTAATAATTGTTAGAAGCGGCCATCCGAGCTCTTGCGAAAGCTCGCGTCTTTAAACACCGTTTCCTCACCAGTATGCAACTTATGCAGAAAACTACGCAAATGATGGATATCGTGATACCCATAATAATACCTAAATCAGATCATGAGCCAACGTGACGACACCGATTGTGTGATTGATACCTAATTTTTGATTATATTGAATGTCATCTTGTAATTCCGGCGGTTCAACGATTTTCTGCTTATTTGTGTTCAGTTTTATCACGTTGCCAAACCCGCCATCGGAAACTGCCCTCACGTAAACTGTATACTCCCTCTCGGGTTTTAAATCGACGAGCAATGTGGAAAAAGTCCGATCGTTACCTGTCCAACAACCCTACAAAAAGTGTAAATAAAAACAACGAAAGTTAAAAACTGACATTACCTTTACTTTGTTCTGTGTTGTCGACACCGACTTGTTCAGCCATTTATCCAAAAGCCAATTATCGTTCGCAGTGTACGAAACCAAATAATTCGACAGTTTGCCATTTTTGCGCATCGGAGTTTGCCAGTGTAAACAAGCCGTTGTTTCGTTCACGATCTCGTAACCCAAATTTAAAACTTTCGAAGGCACTGGAAGAGCCAAAATTTTACAACAACATACACGGAGTGAGTCGGAATTTTTCCGAATTCACTATGAATAATCGCACAATTACCGTCTGCGGGGGTGTGAACTTCTGCAGGCTGGGAATACTGGCTGAAACAATCTTCAGAACTGTGAGCCCGCACTTTAAATTCATACAGAGTTTCGGACTGCAAACTGCTAATTTGCACGCTATTAGACACACTAAAATCACATTAATCAAATTTTTCGTATTAAAATAATGTTAAATTATTACCTCTTAATTAAATCTGACTCATCGCAATTATTCTGTTTTTTAATGTCGACGATACAAATCAAATAATATTGTGTGTTGTCGTTGGCATCCAACCATGTTAGATTGATACTGGTGGACGAGATCGGGCTAGCCTCCACTTGTTCCGGAGCAATCATCTCTGTTCCAATCTTGCTGCCGTTTCTGCGAGTAAAAATTGTCCAAGGAGAATTGTCATTTTTTAGCCACGATGGGGCAACACGAAATTCATAATCAACGGAATTAGAGAGTCCTGCAAGCGCATTTGCATTAAATCGTCGTTTAAAACGAGAGGGCGAATTTTTATGTCATCTACCTAGTTATGAAACAAAAGAGAAACAATGTTAAAAACAATATTAAAAAACANNAATTTTCTCGAATGCTGAATTTGCTTTTTAAATATGTCAAGGGAGTCTACAATAAGCCAATGGAAGACAACTCGAAATTTAAAAATTGTTCTACATTGTCGGCTTCAAGGCGAGTAAAGTCGAGCAGATTTTGATTATGGGGTCCCTGTGAATTAGGAGGGTTATGGCACTGCTTTAGCTTCGTCACACTTTCTTTTATTCAAAAACCTCTTGTCTTGCTTCTGCAAACAGTAAAAGACACGGTTGAGCGATATTTTTAGGGTTACTGGGACCAGGGTTATATTCCACAGCTAGGTAGGTAACATGCGCCCTCGTAATTTAACGGCCAAGAGCCGTGGTAGCAAGAGGAAGAGTAAAAAACAAATTCATTCGGTAGAACCACTCTACACTACCTTTAACTCACCGGAAATTACGCATGAAAAGTCCTCCACCAGCTCAAATTTGGCCGAAGAACGTCCCCCCTTCGGCTTCCACTGCACTTTGTAGGCTTCTTTTTTTGCGTCGTCGCAAGGAACATCCGAACTAATGTTAGACCATGTTAATTCGACGGAGGTTTCGTTAATCGCTTTCACTCGCAAGTTTCGTTTCCCTGTTACACCTAAAAATTCATTTTGTACGTATTTCCATAATCTACGGCCAAAACAACGTCTTAATTACCTGTCTTACAAGTAACTTCCTGTGATTGATCACTGGCAATTTTTGAATATAAGCGAACATAAAATGTATAATTTGTACTACCATTAAGACGAGTTGCCAACTGATGCGTCTCATTTGTAACGAATTCAGGCCCGGATATTTCGAGTCCCATTGCTGCGAACACCAAGATAATGTTAAAATTAACGCATAATTTAAAATGAAAATATATTGTTATAAAATAAAGAAATAAATGAGTCCCTTAAAAAGCGCACCTCCCCCAGTATTTTGTTTATTCACGAAGGGTTTCTAGTGACTCTAATCTGAGATAATCTGAACACCTTTCTGTTCTTCTGTTTCGAAAAAAGGGAAAGTGTTCTTTAATATTTTTGCAATCACACATCAAGGGATTTTTTTGTCATGGGGAAATGTCCATTGTGTGCTTCTGCACGCAATTCTGTTTCACTTCAGTTCCCTCTCCTCGACCAAATTGATGACGAGTGTAGAGGGAATGTTCTCGTCACTAACCGATTTGTGTGCTTCCACACTTGAAACTGATTCAACCATAAATCTGATGGCATCGAGTTGACCTAACCTAAACGGTCAATGTTTGGCTCAGAGGACCATCGAGAACCTCCCTCGGCGCATAAAAATAACAACTGAAACCAAAATCAAATTCGTGTAATACCACTACCTGTGTAGAAGGAGTAAATGCTGTAGGCCGAAACGGAAATGTTCTGCGGGGACCGCCAAGTAAGACAAATGCTCGTTTCGTCGAAGGGCCGGCATTGTACATTCTCAGGAGGACTAGGAATATGAAACGTGTTCTGCTTCAGCTGCGCAGCTGCCCAAGTTTTGCCGGCGGCGTTGACCGCGAAGCACTGGTAGATCGCTGTGGAAAATTCGCGGTAAAATCCGCCGGACCATCGCCAGCCGCAAGTCACCTGAATCAGAAGAGAACGTGTGACTGAACACCAGTCCCGTGGGTTGCCTCTTAATCCTGGCCTCGTTGGGGAGCGGCTTTCCGTTCTTCAACCAGTAAATTTTTGGCTTCGGAACACCCTCGGCTTTGCAATCCAGCCTGACGGTTCTTGCCGGGGGGTAAGTTTCAGAGGTGGGTGTGAGGTTAAAATACGGTCTCTGTTGAACCTCGATGGTGTATTTTTGAAACACTCGTCCGACAGCGTTGAAAGCTCTACATGTGTAGTTGCCAGCATGATGCAAACTTACATTGCGAAATTGTAAAACACTTGAATTACTAATAACAATACTATTATCTAGAATTAAAAATGTTTAGTCGGGAAGTCGGAGTTTGCAAGCGAACTCACTATTAAGCCATTGTACTGTAGGAATAGGCCATCCAGTCACAGCGCAATATAAATTTATATTTCCTCCAACCAAAACAGTGGTATTCGGTAAAATATCAAGAGGTAGAAATGTGGGTGCAACAGTCTTCATCGGGTTTGAAGATACCGTTAACTGAACTATCTTACTATATTTAGTCTTTTTAAGTAAACTATTTGTTGCAATACATCTAAAAATTACAATTAGCCTATTTTCAAAACATCTGCTTTCTAGTACCTATATGATCCTGCGTCTGAGGAATGAGTTTTTGTAATTAATAAAACTCCCGTAGGGAGAGGAACATATCTGCAATTGAAAACGTTGGTACTGCATTTTTCAAACAGAGAATACTCTATTATTTAACATTTTTACTATAGGTATATCTTCATCTGCAAGCAAGAAAAATAAACATTCAACTTCACGAACACACTGGCAATTCACCTCTTCAACAGTAACCATATCTTTTGAAGATGTTACACTATAAAATGTGAATACCGAAAGTGTGTCAAGTTGTCAAATTTTCATCGTAAGTTATGTGAAATACAGTAAAAATGTTATCAGGTGGTACATAGTATCAGGTAGTATTTACCTTGTGTTATGAGGTAGAGGTTTGGTATTCTGCTCCCACCTAATTTGTGCAGTAGGAACGGAGTGAATATTGCAGAAGAGTACTGCGGGTTGAGATTCTGGAACACTCAGGTTACTTGGTTGTTTGTTGAAATCACCGAAAGCTGCAAATTATAAACATATTCTAGAACAAAATTAAAATAAAATCTTGTATCTATATATGCACTTCTCAGTGA
>QDEB01080442.1:256-14697 GCA_004193795.1 Asbolus verrucosus
ATGATGATCGGATATGGAGACAGATGTAGGAATCATTCGAGATAGTTCAGCTATTCCAAGAGAGACATCCTGACTTACCGCATAGTATGGCATCAGCCATACAACCGTATTAAAATGTACGGTTGTATGCCTGATGCCATTGTGAAGCTACTTGATGTAAAGTATATTTTGAATTTTCGTCAATATTCAGCAGAACGTTAATTTTTGTATCTCGTGAACAAACGTAGGATGTCTTGGCAAAGGTTTCACATGACCAAGTTTTCGAAACTGTACTTCAATTTTGGACAGAGTTCCTTGTGAAATGGGTGGTAAGTTTCCGTTAAATTTTTCATTGTGTTGCAAAGTTTGAATTGAATATAGATTTGAACAAAATCACGGATCGTCACTAACGACAGCAACAGGTTTAACTAGTAATTAAGAGGAAATGTATCGAAGAAGGGGTATTAAAGAGAAAAGCACTTTAAAAAGAAAAGGTTGTATGAAAACATTGATAACGATAAGAATTAGACGAACAGGAGTCGAATTTTGGTTTNNAAATAGAGGTAACAAGTGTGGGTTTATTAAAAAGGTCTATCTTAACAGCAACTAAAACACTAAGCTTTCAGTTAAAAAAAAGACGTCACAGCTCAAAAGGGATGACGTCACATATAGATATAGCAACTTAAAGACAGCGGAATTTTAAATTAAAAAATTTACCTTTTTTAGTGTTTTATACAAATATCATTCGTTTTGAAATTACTGAATTTATTCCATAAGTAGTTTCCACACTATATAGAATGACGTAAGGTACTGGATAATTACAGTTCTCAGAATTTTCAAATATAAAAACTAGAGTAATACAATTAGGAGTATTTATTAACGTCAGCAAATTAAATCAAAACGAGATAATTAAAAAAGAAGTCTCAGGGGCACAAATATAAAACTTCGAAATAATTTATAATTTATTCCTTGACGTCAAAAATGAGTTGCTATAAAATGTACATTAAAATGTTTGTGATATTACGTTAAGGTTCAGTAAAAACGTTTTTCGAGAAAGTTTCAATCCTATTTTCAACGAAAAGATATTGCTTTTTTTAAAAAAGTTTGTGTTTAGTGACACGTTTGTAAATTTTAATACTGGGATAGCCAAGTTCGAGAATTAGCCGCTAAGTTTAATTTGCCTATGTCTTTATGTCAACTGACGTCAGTTTATATCTTCTTATATTTGAACATTTAAACTTTTCGATTGTTGAATTCTAAAATATCGTTATATTGTTATAAAATATAACGATATATACAAACAATCTGTAGATATAAAATAATATATCAAATGTTATAAAATATACTTACGGTAATCTGCAGGGTTGTGATACTGGGGGCAATTAAATCCGATCGACGATAAATAAGTTACGGTATTCAGACTAGCTCCTTGATAAATGCATTTTCCCTCGGCCATAACGTAAACATGGTCGAACATTTCATATAAAGTAGCACTTGGCTGGTGAATTGTACATATGATTGTTCTTCCGCCTCTCGCTAAGTCCTTTAACATGCTAATGCATTGCGCTGAAGATGAACTGTCCAAACCTCTGAAAAAACAATCCGAAAAATTTCAGTATCAGACAATATTCAGAGTGTTTGGGTTAAAAAAAATTTATTTGCCGCGCAAAAGATCACTAAATCCAACAGAGCAAGTGAACAATTAGATAATCTAAAAAAATTAAAACTTACATAAAGACAGATTTAAATTATGGGCATTTTTTCACATTTTACGTAAACAATGCATTTAGATAAAACGCAATTGCCTTTTTCATGATTATTAATAATGATAATAATGATTGAGATAGAAGTTGATTTTTTTGAGATCATATGACATCCATGAAACATGCAAAGAAATTTTAAAACGCCCCTGAAAGAGGTCAAGACTCGAACAGGAAGTAGTAAAAGGAAGAAATGCCGACTATTGCGTTTACATAAATGCTTTTCACCATGCAATAATAATTTATTGACCTATCTGCATCAGCAGCGATTCGATTATTTCGGTAATGCTTGTGTAAAATGTCAACTAAAATAGGTTTGTAGGCTGAAAACTGTTACTTAACTTCGGAAGAACCTTCTAGAAGGAATTTAGTGAAACATTTTTACGGGTACTTTTCCTGTACTCAACCAAACAGGAAATCCAGCGACTTCTTGAGAGAATGAATGGGTGTTGGATAGCAAGAGTAGATATTAATTATTGTTTATTTTATATAACATCTAAAAGTGTTTGTTCACCGTTCAATATTTATCTAAAAATTGCGCCAATGACTGTTTGTTCAATTTATTAAGGTGAAGGTATCCGTAAGTATTTCGACAGTTTTTTTTCCTCGCTAATTCGTATTGTTGTTCCGTCAATTTACGGTGTGACCTCTCTAGTGAGGTTACTCAAGTTCAGTTAGAATGATTAATTAAAATAGAATTTTCCAAAAGAAATTGCACTTACGTTGTTGGTTCATCCAAGAACATAATCGGTGGATTATCGATGAGTTCAAGGGCAATTGAAAGTCGTTTTTTCTGACCACCCGAAAGTCTTTGACAACGTGTGTCTTTCGTCGATGTTAAACTTAGAGTGTCTAGGACATCATCGATCTAGAAGAAAATCAAAGATTAAGAAACTAACTGATTTGTTATTATCCTTGAAAAAAGTTCTGTTTATTTTATAGTTAATATCAAGTCCAAGGTGAGGTTATTTTAATTAATTTTAATCTACGCGTTATGTAATTCATCGAAAAATGTAATGATTCACCAGCAAAGTTTTCGTCTTCAAGGAAACACTGTGTCCCAACTTCAAATTCGCCGCCATAGTCATGATTTCCTTTACTGTAAAAAGCGGTGCCAACTGGTCATCTTGCAAGATGTAGCAAGATTGTTTTTTGTAATGTTGGGCACCAAACTTCGGTTGGGTATTGACCGTGCTCTTGATCCTTCCCGCCATACCCTCTGTTCTGAAAAACGTGTGATTAATCTTTGTGTCGCCAATTTGTTTTAACTTTTTCATCATACCATCAAAATCATGAAAAAATTTTAACCCGAAAACTAAAGTGATAACTGTAAATTATTATCATCGTATGGCCAATTAAGTCGTGAAAAACAATTTTGAAGAGACTAAAAAAGTAGCAGGGGCCACGTGCATTTTTATACTGTTCCAATAGACGGTATGAATTAGTTCACCTTTTGCAACGATAACATATCGACCTTTGTTGATAGCCTCCGAAGGTCTAATCGCAGTGGCCCATATTCAGATTGGTGTGTCGAAAGACTAATGCATTTATTAACAATGAAAGTAAATCAGCATTTTTCAATACAGTTGACAGAGACATGTTGGTTTGGAAGAAATTCCCGATTATGATAACGTAGAACGTAAAATTACGTTCTTAAAAACGAACATTGCGTTGTTTTAATTGTGTTGTTATCAATGGCGGCTGCAAGATTCTATTTTTGAAGTTTTTCTTTCTGCTATCAGCTTTAACATTGACCTATTAGAAAGCATAAAATCAGTTGCAAATAAGAATATTCTCGGATATTAAAACTGTGTGGATTAAATTATGCACTCAAAGTTCAGATTTATTTAATTTTTATAATAATTAATAACTTTTGACGTAAGCTTCGTTTCCACTAAACTGTAAACTACCTCCATTTTCGAGACGAGTTTTTCTATGAGATTGTTACGCTTTACATCAACTTTAAGAGTGCATTTGAAAATGAACTTATAATGAAAAATTCCACATGAAGTGGAAACAAAATAAAAACATAGTTTTTATGTGAGAATTCATGATCAGAATTGAAACATAACCTATGAATTTTAATCTATAAGATATTAGAAATTTCTGACGTTTGAGGCGGAATAGTTGTTTATGCGTTAAGGGAGATATGAATATGTTTTTCCCTGAGGTTGACGGTTCAAACTGAGGGCCTTTGGCTCGAGGTTTGTAAGTCTACCGAAGGTAAAAAATATGAATAACTCCTGTGGTGCATACAATAGATTATTTTTTAACACATTCATAAAATTTATTGCTTTCTTATAAGGACATTTTATAAAAACAATCAGATCACATATCAAGGATTGGATGAATGTGTGGTTGCTGTAGTTGTATGGTTACTATAAGTTTGAAAAATGTACGTTTTGTATATCTCGTGAAGAATCAGAGAAAATTGAGGGAGAAAACAATTGAAAAATCGCTAGGGAGTTATGAGTTGTTTTTCATAGTTTGTATCTATCTAAAAAATATCATATTGTTAAAAAATAAAAAAAATTAAATTTATTGATTTGGAGAAAGCGACCTTTTTTGTCGACAAACCTTAATAATCCCATTGTCCGCAATGGATGATATAGAATTATCAAGGTATCGAGGCGTCATTAATGTTTTAAATTGTTGTATATTTTCTAATAAATTGCCCCACGTGGCTGTCGTCAAAACATGAATTTTTATGACATTCAATTTTATTACAGAAATTAAATTTAAAGCAACGTAATTTGTGCAAAGCATTCATATTTGCTTGAATTTCATTAAATTTTTTTAAACAATAGTTCCTAAACATTTTCACTTTTACGTGTGATACTAACGTGTTTACATTTTTTAATTGATCTACTAGTTACTAAGATTACGTGGAGTCGAGAAATTTCAGTGTAATATTAGAATTACGTACTACTGCTTCACTATTTTTAAGACTGAAAAAACATTCTCTCTGAAATTTCGTGTATTATTACTATTATTTTGATAAAATATGGAAGTCAAAAAAAATAGAAAAATAATCAAAATAAAACAGAATAGAATATGGTAGGTATATTGTTTTTATTGCACATGCGTTTTTTGAAAGTGTTGAGAACATTGAGTACTGAGTACATGAATTTGTTATTGTCTGGAGGTAATCTACAATAATCATTAACCTTTTCCAAACATTCCCAGACTTCATGGTAAATTACTCTAAACCAACCACTAGCATTTAGTTCAAGAATTCGTACTTAATTTAAAAAATAAATAAATTAATACATATCAGTAATAAATAAAATATCTTAACTTGTAATAATCCTTCCCAAAGTGGGTGAGATTATTTTTATAAACGAGCAATGAAAATAATATCAATAGTATTTTCTGATTGTACGAGATTTTTATTCCATGGTTTAGAAAACAGAATAAACATGTATTGGAATGACGAATAAATAAAATCTGTTTATGTAATTACATGCAGTACGTTTGTAAAGAAGTCTTCTCGTATCTGACTTTCACACAATATACATATCCCTGAAACAGATGGCAGCTTTAAAAGTAATGTCCTGGTAGGAAATTATGGTTTTCGTAGAATAACCCACATGGTTTATTTAAAAGCAAAAAAAAAAAAAATCTCGAGCAGACATCTGAACGTGAACAATTGAGGTTAGTAGAAAATGATCGTGTAATTTTTTTTCTCATAGGGTATTAAAGTTGCAAAATCATAAACCAATTTTTAATTATGATATTAAACAGTTTGAATTAGTCATTATATCCATTATATTCGTCTTAAGTTTTGCACATTTCTATTGTGCAGATTATTTTTGAAAGTTTATTTTTTCAAAATTGTTTTAATAAATTTCGAAATTAATTTCAAATCCTCTTTTAAGCAGACGTAACTAGACATGTTTTTTTTTTTTATTTAAATATCACACTGAACATTAACATTAAAATTCTACGCTTTACGTTAAAAATGTCTTTTTTTTAGTAAACTAATAGTAAGGTATATTTTATATTTGAAATTTGGTTACATACAAGCACAAATACAAAGGAACTCAATAAGGCATGCTATAAAGATGACTCAACCACTGGAAATGAGGGCTGTATGGCGAAATGTTTTTTTATTAATTACTTTTCTTCGGTATTCGTTTAAAAGATTATTTTTATAAAAGGTACACAGGAAAAACTTATTTGTTAGAACCAATTTACTCTAATGTTATTTATATTATAGAGGTATTTAATGACCTTCGTTTTTAATACCGTAGAAGTTTGATTTAAACCAGTTTTAATTAAAATATTTCCATATTTTTTGTGTAAATAATTAACAGAATATATTCTTTTGCTGCAAAAAAATGAGATAATTACAAATGTATGGTCAAAATATTTAATTACCTATTTTATACTCGTAGGCCAGATTTAAACAAAATCCTAATAAATATGTATTTTTTTTTCCAATGACAAACAGCGATTTACTTTTTTTACATACCCATTTAACTTGATACTGAAAATTTGAAACAATTCAGTTATAATTAAAAACCAATTGTGAAACGTTCCACATTTCTTTAAAATATTAAGTTAATTTAAGTAATAGAGAATGACGACATATTAAACATCCCAAAGTTTTAACCCATTATAATTTCCAAAAATCTCGAATATCGCTAGGAAAGGAATATTACATAGATTGCCAATTCAAAAAAACATCGACGTCGTCATCTATCAACAAGGTCAGCTAATACCACTTTACTGAATGTACTCAACAGGTTGTTAGAGTATTTTTATAACAATATATTACGTTCTGTATTTTTGGCAGAGTCGATCGAACTAATTAAATGTAATTTTTTCTTGGTTTTTACATAAAAAGTTTGAGAAAAATGTATAAATATGTATTATTATCTACTGATATCGTATCATGTGATTCATCGTCATTTTATTTCTGTTTAGTTTGCTTATTTTGAGACACAAGTATATTATTAAAGAATTTCACGTGTTTTTATGTTATTTATCTTGTTTCAATATTTTATTGTGTTTATTAAGACTATGAAATTAGTAAGTTAAATAATAATTACATAAATATATGTTTCCAAAGTACATCTATATTTAGCTTCCTAAAATCTATTTTCCATTAAGTTTACTTTGAACTACAATGTTTACACTTTAGAATATCAATTATTATTTTCTTAAATGTTGATGTCATTTTTAAGAAACATTTTGATTTTATATGTATACTAAACTTCAATAAGAAAAGAATCATGATGAATCAGCCAACAATGGGATTTATTTGTTTATTTGTACTAATATTAAAAGATGAAACTGCTTATTATGTTTTCGACAAAACGATGTTTCAATTAGTGTTATTAATTTTCGATTTTATAGGCTGATTTGTTTTAATGAGTAAATAACGAACCAAATTTCCAAATTGTAGAGATATACATATGGATGTACAAACTAAAACACGTGTATATTGTTTGCATGTCGCACTCGCAATTGAACTTCCTGTTGGGAAACTTACTGGAATCCTGTTAAGATGTTTAACAAGGATGTTTTACCAGCACCTGAAGGTCCCATAATGGCCGTCAACTCTCCGGATTTGAACTTGCCGGACACTCCTTTAATGATTTGTTTCTTCCCTGCAACAACAAACGAAATTGAGAAATTCACCGAGACCCAGACCTAGACCTCATTTTTGGCGGTTAAAAATAAAAACTTTCGTTTTTATAACAACAAATTTTGTAAAACATAACTTTCTTTTTGTTTCATTTTCAATTATTTCGTATAAGTGGGTTATTGGAAACCAGTATTTTATTGTTATTATGAGAACAATGATTGTTGTTGTAAAGTTATGTAAATTATATTACATGCCGATGTCAAAAAGTCAAGAAACAAGCATGAGTCTTTCAATAATTGCAGTTCACTTGTAAATCACGCTTGCGAGACAGTGTGATGTGTAAACATATGCACGAAGTACTACAACGTTCAAAGTCCCTGCATAATTACAGCAAAATGGAAGAGATTTATTGGAGACTCATAAGATCACATATTCAAAAAAATGGATAACCCATTATCACAAGATCGCTAACCTGTGCTTTGGGATGCTGATTTCTCACGGAAACAATAATCTTGCGAAAATATTTGCTGAAATGTTTCGACTTTGTTTTAAGGCACCATCAGTCCTTTTGTCTAGTACATAGGAACATATACCACGAATACTATTCTAGTGATTTAAACAACATAATAAATAAATTATCTGACAGCTTTTGCTACACATCGTGATGTGAGCTTTATCTGGAGGAGATTTAATTACAATACCAATATCCAGTATAGATAATAAAAAAAACCTATTCTTTTTCGGCCTTACGTTTAGGCTGATAACCAGTTTACCTATTGAATGAAATTTAGATTCGCTTATTAACATTCTGGTTTCTGAAGTAGGTAGGTATCAGTTTTTTTAAGTTTGATAAAATGTTGGGTTCAGAAAAACATGAAAATTTACAGAATTCAAAATGAATACCTGTAGTTGATAAAAACATGTCAAATTTACTGTTATTTATGTAACGCGACACTTGCAAAATTGAAGATTGTTAAGACTTTTTTAGCTATCATAAAAGCATAATTGTAAATCATATACGACACTGAAAGAATGAATTTTCGTCATATTTGACTTTCACATTATTTTAATCTTGTTCCTGCTCGTCTAGTTTTTGTATATTCATCATATACATAATTTCGTGGGAATGCCAAAATCAACGAAATAAATTTTTAAACCACAATGGAATTTTTGCATAGTTAAATCCCTCTCACTTTTTGTTTTTACAAAATATTTGTTTAAAACATAGGTGGTCCAAGTATTTTTCTTGGTTTAAGTGGGTCAGGTTTATTTCCACGTTATCACATTATAAAATATTTTTTCGTACATTCGCATCAAGGGTAAACTATTATTATTATCATCTTTGACACAATTAGTATGGATGACCTCGATATTTTGATTGGATGTTTTGATTTTTATTTCCTGAACACATTAAACGACTGATTCACATTGAAAACACGCAAATATTTTTGATACGATGATGACACGAGGGAATCACTATATAGAAGACAGCAAAGTTCAGAATAACGCTACTTCTAGTGAGGAAAAAAAAACAAGATTCAATTACTATCAATATTGACACGACAGTTCTTAAACTAATAGAACCGACCCGTTATCGATTAAAGGTTAATGTTTTATTTTGTCAACAAATTTTCGTTCCTATTGGGAATTCTTTGGTAAATGATGAAACCTTCCAGCCAACTTCTAACCTAACTGGAGCATTTCCTCGTGATAGCGATATCAAAGTTCGTTTAGCCAAGGCAATAACCTTTGGGTCTATTTTTGCGCAAAAAATGCAACAAAGGGCGACCATTGTATTAGGATAAACCTGCAGCAAGGTGCAGACGTCAGACAAATATTAAAGCAGACTAGCAACCGATGGCTTGGTTCGCACTTGTAGAGTTCAAGGACGTTTGGCAGAAACTGGCTTATGGTTTTCATTCTTGTTAAATGACCTTTATAGCAGATTTATCGTTAAATTGCTGCATTATAACGTGGAAATGATGAAAACAAGTCATCGCTGGTAACAAAGAATTTTAACTGACCGGTTTTGATTTTTTTCCAAAAAACAATAACATATTCATGTATCTCATATTTTAATAATTTTAAACATAAACTAACAACTAATTGGCCGGTAAGTTTTTGTGGAGGTTATTCTTTTAAGGAGTGGCAGTCTTTAAAAAACAAAAATGTTTTTAAGAACGAATCATTGTTTATTGTTAAATTGACCAGGTTTTTCGGGTTTCAACCGCTTATGCAAAAAAACTGAAATTTTGTTTCAGAACTTCAACATGGTATTTCTTTGTGTAAAAGACAAAATATTTTTTGAAAACTATTTTAAAAATATACGAGATTTGTCGAGTCATTTTTAAGTACCTACTTTTGCGGCCATCTGGCACTGAATAGATAATATCCTCGAATTCGATGTCGATGGTGTTGGCTTTCGGTAAATTCAGGAATACCGTCCTTTGGATGGTATCCGAAATCATGTTGGTGTTCGCGCACCTACTGACAGTTTTCACAAAGTTTCACGTGTAGCTGTTGCGGAACGTCGTGCCGAACTAACAACGATACTGATAAAACATAACAGACAGAGCAGGAAAATTTCGCTAACGACTCCACTGATAAAGCTTTCCCACGAACCGGCGAGGCCTGAACGTCGACGATGAACGCAAACTAAACCATACCACAGGCGACTCACTCAAAGAAAACAGGTGACCGCAATATAAATATGTATTTTGAAGTTTTCGATCATCATCGCCCAATCCGATTCGCGCTACCAACACAAACTGCTGCTCAAATGGTAGTACTGCAATGTTCAATCGTTTTATGGCTTATCAGCAAAGCGGCATGTTTGTTTTTATTTGATAATATTATGGCATGATTATATACAAATAGAGTTGTGAGTGTTTTTTTTTCATTTCAGATAGAAAAGTTCATGTACAGAATGATTTTTTCAATTTGTTATTATGTATAAAAAAACAATAACAAAAACTTTAAAAAATGACCAATACCTACGCTAATAAGCAAATAATGTGTCAGAAACCAAATAACATGCTGCCAGATTTACGTGAAATAAGAATTAGATACATATAAGAGGGGTAAATTTTGAACTATACAGTTGGTGTGACAAGGTACAATATGTAGTGATTGAATAACAAGAAAGAATAAAGGATTGTCTAATTTTTAAGTTAATGCTGTTAGCGAGTTTACGACAGTTAAGAGAGAATTACATTAGAAATTTTCGGAAGTTCTACAAACTAAAATTGAAAAATAAGTAATGCTTTCAGGAAACAAAGCTGAAGAGAGTGTTCGGCGTTACCAGTTTATGGTTATCGTTTTCCAAATAACTACTAGGTGTGTATAGAGGGAACAATTTATGATCTTGTATTAAATTACATTTCAAAACCAGTTGCTTATGAAAAATTTTGGCAAACACATCAAGTTTTTTTTTGTATTCGGTTTGTACCAAAACAGAACAAACTGAAATAATTTGTTCAATTGTCTCTGATCCTGTCACAAATCTAAATCTGTGATCGAGTTGTCATTAATTATTTATATATTTCTTGTAGTTTCTGGTATTTTCTCTCTGTGATAAATACCAGAGATATAAATCCTTCCATTTCCGAATTTATATTAGATCCTTTTAACCACGCATGTCAACCCTTAATATCAATTCCTGGTTGTTTACGGAAAAATCTTCCATGTAGAAATTCTTCTTTATATTTGTGATTATGTTATTAGAGGATTTAGAGGATTGGAAAGCCCAGAATTACTTTGATTTAAAGAGATGTAATTTTTATCAACAGATGAAACCGCTCTAAAAAAAGGTATTATTTTGAGCTCTTTCGAGAAGATATATTTTTCAGGATGGAAATTTGATTTGTGAAGTAGAATTTCTAAATTTAACAGACCTCTCCCCCATTTTCTCGAAGTAAATCAAGTCTTTCCAACGCAGATCTAGGATAATGCTTATTACATTGTATAAAAATAGTTGATTTTCATATTAGTGTTTTGAATATTGGTCCATTTTATCGTTCCGAAAGAATATGTTAATAATGGAACAGCATAAGTATTAATCGCTTCGATTAAATTATTACCATTCAGAAATGTTTTCAATATAGACTTATATAAAACTGTTGTGTCAATTTAATTTTAACTATTGTGTTCCAATATATATTGACTACTGTAGAGCTAAATATTTGTAAAATTCATCCAGAATTTCTTCATTGTTAATAGTATATTTGAAATTTTGATAATGACCATGAATAATGGCTTAAGTTTTGTACTTACCAACGCCAAAATTCATTTCAATATCGCTGTAAAAAATTTCGCTTATAGTTAATAGTGATAAAAGATGATTTTTAGATGATGCATTTAACTTGATATCTGTTATTGATTGCTGTTGTCAACTCTGCTGTTAAAACCATATCCAGAACTGTTTAATGAATGAAATGTGGGGTTAATAGGTAAACAAACCAAAGAGACCTTAACGAATTGTTATTAATGCTATAAGCACACTACTACCCGGCACGGTCATCATTATTATTATAAATATGCTTGGTTAATATTTTATTCTTTACAATGATGTTGCGTTGATTGATTTATTCTTAAAACATACATTAACATGTGTTATAAACAATTAATTTCGTTTTAATTATGTAATGTGTTATGCAAACAAATAAAATTCTATATTTACATAAACACTAATGAAAATTTTCCCATATCAACTAGCTACATATTGCAGTTATTGAAATGTTAGTATCATTGTGACGCTAGAATGACAAGAGTATGCCACAGATACTATTATCTGATTCTTAATTTGATGTTAATAACACACATTTTTATTTTATACAGATAAATTTACTGGAAAGTTTCAATGCAGTATTATTACAGCACGTGGATAATGAAATTTAAACAACATATCAAAAAATTATGATTATGTACCTGCAAAGGTAATAAAATCATGCAATTTTTTAAATAATTAATTGTTTACTGTGATGAATTTTCTAAATTAATGGGAAAAACCTTGAAATTGTAATGTTATTACCATTTCATACAATTATTGTTGACTTGTTTGTAGCCACTAATTTTTCTATATTTTTTACATACGAAATTTTTAATGAATACCAATTACACAATCTTATAATCAAAAATTAGTCAATATCTGGTGTTTTTATAAATACCTGCCAATTACTAAGTTGTAGTAATATTTTACTATGTTTTTTAATGTAAATATATCAACATAAACAAATTTAGATCGGAGATCTGAGATTTAAGGAGTGACATTTATGAACGTAAGCACTTTAATGCGTATTAGAGTTGACGTCAGTAATAAAATTTTTATTCTGAAATCACAGCGTTATAAAACCGATGACGATGCACAATAAATCTCGATTTTTTATCGCACGAACATTAGCTATTAGCGCCCTTTTTAATAACTTGGGAATCAGGTGCATACAATTTCGCAATGCTGCTTTCCAAAATTGATTATCATATTTACACGCATATCACTTTAGATAATAGTTTTATGTGATTAAATCTAATCATTAAGTGAAAATTTAATTTATTGCCATATGAAACGAGCAAATTCCAGATGGATAAAATTATATTATTTGATCGATTATTTTCAATGAGCGTTAATAGTAAAGGCGATAAGTGTTAAATCTAAATGAAATTTACAGCAGCTACTGTTTACGAAAATTATTCCATTACAAAACTAAAGATTAAATTAGAATTAGCCAATATCATTCAAGCACTCTAAAAACAAAGACAGAAAATAAAAAAATAATTTGAAGGACGAAACTAAGATTTTAATTTAAATATTACAACAAATACTCTAAGCCACGGGTTTTTTTAGCTTTTTGTTATTCGCAGACCCCTGTTTGAATCAGTTTAAATCCCGCGGACCCCAAAACTTTTTATACTCTACTGTAAATTATATGCAGTGATATTAATTCTTATTATTTTTCGGTTAATGTGACGATTTTACTGTGCTGAAGAAAATCTCAAAATATTTGTGGACAAGGTTAAGAGGTTAAGGCGCTCTAGGCAGGGCAGAATATTAAAAACCCTGGAATTCGGAGCGCGCGGATCTTTGAATTCTGTGGATGTTTGATTTTTGGTGGATCTTTGAAATGAATTAGCCAATGTCATATCAATTTTTTTAGTTTTTTCCATACGAGCATTTTTAATGGGGGTGCAGAATCTACACCTAATATTAGCACATTCGCATTTCCTTGTATCACATGAAAAAAAAAAGACTTTCCTATTGTCAGTCTGCATACAAATTTTGATTAAAGTAGGTTAAAGTTGATTAAAATAGGAGTTAAAGGATGTATCGCTCCGAAAATAAATCTAGTAAAACATTTTAATAGATTTAAATAAAAGACAGTCGTAACGAAAAATTAACATCACTTTTTCTTTAAAAATTATGAAAACTAAATTATCCACCTCTGTTCCCTTCCTTATTGCTCTGAATTGTCATTTAAATTGTAAAGTTGGTCGATGGATAAAACAGATCTTTTTCAGGCAAGTTTTTGTTTATTATGACCCTAATATAAAACAATGTACTTTATCTATCACTGTGGAATAAGTTGCACCATATCGCACTCATTGTAGATATGTAATAGTCTTGTTATCCCGCTAGTGCGGTAATGAAATGAAATTGAAAACTTCCAAATCCAAGAAAAAATAATTATTTAGCGGTGATAAATAAAACTTTATACGATATTCATGGGATATTACATTATTAATGCACTGTCTGATTACCCCACTAGGTCTACGGCCTCGTGGGGCAGTTCACAATACGTTAACAATGCGTGCGTTAACAATGTCTTTTTTCCACTTATATCGTAAATTACTATTTCATGGGGCTTCAACCCCAAACTAAGAGATTCAGACAAATCCTTGTCAGTGCCGTGTCAGAGCCGTACTCATCTTAATTTTGTTTACTTTTTTTTGTATAAATAAACACAGAAAAATTGCTTTTATAGATACTAAATAGTAAATTGTACATATAAGTAACCTACTCGTAAATTACTCGTCAAAATCACTCTCGTCGCCAGACTTGTCCACATGAATAATTAATTCTGGAACAAATTTACTTCTGTAATCGTTTTCTTCACGAA
>QDEB01080446.1:0-12673 GCA_004193795.1 Asbolus verrucosus
ATCCACTGTGTTTAAAGATCCACAAGCTCCGGCTTCCAAGCTTTTATTATTGTTATTATGAATGGTCCACAATAGAAAAAAAGAGATGTACGACATTTCTTTTACTTCATATTTCAGTATTTCACTCGTTAGTTCATCAATATCTGGTGACTTCTCTTATTGTCAATATGACATGAAAAGTTATCACCCAAAAAGTTTCTTGTTATTATAATACATCCTTAACTCCTCGATCTTAATTATTTGAATGATACTTATGTAACTAGAAGAAAATTTACATATTATTATGATACAAATCTGTGATTTAAAACTACAGATTTTAAACTACAAGAATTTGGTAGACGTTATTATAATTTCGCTTAACTGTACGTCTCCTGATACTAAGTTTTTTTCGGTGTATTTAAAGTAGGTAAATGTAGTTTATTGTTAAAAAGTGTATTGTTTCAAAAAATTATATCTCTAGGGAAATCACCCTTTTATTAAAAATTACTGTCATTTATTAAAATTACTACCATCTAATTGAACCATATTTCTTCATTTTGTGAAATTTCTGAGACCGATTATTTTCCCGAGGTGCGTTTAAAACTTACAAAGTACAAGTTATGCAGCACATTGTTGGGTAACAAAAATTTAAAATAAGTACATTTTAGTTAAATGCTTGTTAATAACTCTTGATTAAAATAAACTAGGTGAAATTTTAATTGATTGACTTTTAATTTGTGCATGGAAATGATTGAATTCCTCAGCAATTTGGAAAATTTCGTAATTTATTAAAATCTAATAACATTTTTCTCATACTCTTGTTTCATTTGTAAAATACTATTATTTTTATTAGTACTATTTAAATATAAATTAAATTTTAAAAAATTACAGCCTCTTCTACTTTTCTACTTTTATGAAAATGTTTAACCGTTGTCCTATTCTAATGTCATAAAATTACTCAAAATGTTGTTAACGTCAAAACCAACATTTATTATCGGTAAAACATGAAATTCACATAATATGTAAATTTTCCTAAAATTTTGTTTTTCGAATTTTGAACTTGTATACTTAACACCATAACTAACGATATCAGTTTTATATGCGTTCATACTTCAGAGTGCTAACGAACGAGGGAAGCACACTATAACAAACTGGCTCTTGTACTAAACAAGATGGCAGATAAAAAGTTTCCTTGTTCTTGTACGGAAATGTTGACGACATTAACAGTTGTAAGAATGAAGATGAACAAAAGAAAATTATTTCGTATATATGTACGTGGAAGCCGGACCTACAACAAATTTTCGAGATCCTCCAATGCAACGACCTTTCTGTAGTTAAAGAAATAATCGATTTTTCGTTTGCTTTTAAAATATAACCAATAAAACATAGCAGACTATCATTATCAGTACAACAGAAAGCTACACGATAATAATAACCTAATGTTTGACTAATACTTTTTTTGATCTATATTCATTTGTAAAATTATTAGGATGTCTTCAGTACATGTAAATTAACTAAACAAAAATGCTACAACAATGAGCGTCCTTCGAATTGGTCTTCAGCTCCATTTTTAACCAAAGATGCGAGATAATTTGAGACCTGTTTCAAGAGACCATAAATTCTGTCGTTGAAATTACTAAATTTATCCATCATTTTTAATCATAATTATCATTTGATGATAGTCATACTGGAGGCAATAACGAAAACAAGTTGTACATTACAAAATGATAATGAAAATGAAAGTAAAAGTTCCGTGAATAATGAAATTTTATCTGAACATCTCAAGAATAAATCAAATTTAACAACTGATAATATCTTTAAATTTCTCATAAGAGATATGTTACTATTAATGCTTAACATGCAAATCATGTAAGATTAACATATCCTCCGAAGCGGACATACGAACGTCTATAATGGGTATATTTGTGTGATACAGTGAGCAGCACTTTTTATAAAACATTTTGACTTAATTTTAATGAAGTAATCTGCTACCAATTGGTTTATATGGCTATTAACATAATTACTGTAACTCAAAGTAATCATTGCAAAAAAAGGAAATGTCATGTAGAGAATCACCTCTAGATCGCGTGAGTAAAAGAAAAGAATTCTTGTCTTAGCAGAATTTACCTCAATTTGATAATTATATACCTGTTAAATTCTATTTTATAAGGTAAAAAGTTTTAAGGTCAGGCCTCAATGTGCTTGGAGCAAATTATTTGTTTATAAATATTTTCATGCTTGATTAAGTTCTAAAAATTACTTAGTAAGACTAGCAGAATAGAAACAAAGTCCATTTCAACGTAGAAAGTAAATTAATTTCTTCAGTCAATTTAATTTAAAAAAATTATACATGTATAAAAAAGCATTAAAATATTAAAACCATTAAAAAATTATTTGAAACACTATCACAAAAAAATTCAAATAGTTGATTTGTTCTTGTGTTTCACCCTTTATAAAATGTTTAGGTCGTATAAATTAAAAAAAAAATTTTGAAAGGAACTGTAATATAAAGAGATAAGCTGAATCTTCGTTTGTTCTAAAGTATACTCATCTTAGTGAGTATATTTCGGCGAGAGGAAAATTAATCCATTTTCTTATGTTATTCTAGGCCTCAATTTACTTTATTTCTGTCAACTACACCTTGATACGTTTGTTTTGCAAATTTTTCCGGATTCATTTAGTTGATGCAACCAAATCTTCTGTCACTGATTTCTTTAGACCGCATCCATTAATATTCTTCTCTAAAAATATGACTTTGACAACATACTTTCATTTATTTCAAATTCTTAAAACATTTTAAAATTACATAAAACGTTGTAAGGCCACATTGAAAAGCTTAAAATTTGAATTACATAACATTCACAAACTAGTGGAATGAATAGAAAAGAAATACTGATACATAGATACATAGATAAATTTTAAATACTTTATTTATTTATTTTTACAATTTTAATACGCTTCAAGAGTTAAAAATTAATTCCTTAATTACTGGCAAATATGACATTTGTATGATTTTTTTTTCAATAATTCACTTTGAATGTTTAATTTGGTTAGATCGCTCATTGTGGAAATGCATATAAAAATAACAACCGTTGTGATAGAAATAAAACGAATCAAAATGAATACTTTCGTAATTTGTATTTTCGCAGTCTTAGCAACACTCCTGGTATGAATATTTAAAATTTTTAAATAACTTAAAATTGTATTATTTCATTTGTAGGTTAACACCGAGGCTACACCAGACCAAACTAAAAGTGGAGTTGCAAGACAAGGTAGCGGAGGAGGTGGTGCTCAAGGCGGCTTTGGAGGTGGAGTTAGGAGTAGTTTCGGTTTTGGATTCAGTGCTGGAGCCGAAGGTAATGTTGGAAGTGGTGCAAATGGTAACAGTGGTACTGATTTGAAACTTTCTAAATGATTTCTCATACTTTTAACGAAACGCACATGGTTACATGAGTAAAAATATCTCACTTTCTGCCATTTCATTTATTTCATTACTGTGTAAGCAAAAACATATTCTGTTTGTGAACTTGTTCTTAGCTTTATTTGTAAATTATTAAACTGTTAGTATCATATGGATACTACAAACTTACTACTACCTACAGCAAACATATTATATTTGGAAATTAAAACATTTTGACCCGATAAAAGTGAAGATAAAAGAAGAACAATAAAAAATTATGTAAAATCTGAGAACCCAGTTTTGCAGAAATTTCTTCATTTTGGTTTTAGTTAACAAAATTTTATTCTGATAGAATTCCAAGACATCGAGGGATTAAGAAATGGACACACAATTTTGTAGCACACTCGATATAAAAATCACAAGTTTTGGAGACTTTTAGAGACAAATATGTTAAAATATAAAATAATACTCCCTGAAATATAAATATAAATACAAAATAACTCCCTGACGCTAACATAATCTATATCTATACACAAGATTTCATTTTGTTCGACCAAGTAGTTTCAAAAATATAGCAGGATCAATTAGTATTTATAAAGTATTGAGACAAAAAAGTCGTTATTATTTAAGGATTTCACCAGCTAAACTGCGAATAAAAACATAAAATATGGTTGTCACAACGTATGCACAAAATTTTGTTTTTACATGTGCAACAGTTTCGAAGACTGCGTGGGATCAAGGAATATTTCTAATCTCAATGAATTTTAACTTTCAAATTATCATGATATGCATAAGAGTAAAAATATACAACCGGTAATATATAGCCACATACACAAAACCCAAAAATATCCCAGCTAAAGACAAAATTACAGCCTAATCTAATATAGAGATTTTGATAAAAATAATAACAACTATCATATTATTGACAATGGAGTCTCAAACAAGATAACAAAATTACTAAACATGTGAAACTTTTCGACGAAATTAGAAAAAAAATGGGGTAGGTATTGTTATTTGCGTCATGGACATTTTACCTAAATTTCTAATCGTTTTGTAAAAGTGATAAGTTAATAATAATTACAGTGAAACTTAATTTTAGTGTACCAGTCCACACGTAATATACTTTGAAAACTTCGTTCAATGCCAACGGGTGGAATAGTAGGCAATAATTAAAAAATGGGAGATTTAATTTTTATTGTCTAATTACATATATATTTTTTTAATCAAGAAAAGTTAGGACTGAATGCATATTTCAACCGGGACAGCTTCAGTACATTATTAAAAATTGAGTTACTGATTCCAGTTTTCCACTAAACCTAAACTTTAAAAAGCTCCCGGAGAGTTATAGTTTGCCCTAAACTGCTAGTTGCAATTGTATACAGCCGAGATTTATGTGTTAAATTTTACAGATTTCACTGTATTTAAATGGCTTTGGACATATTCGGTTTCGGTTGGCTAGAATTTTGTTGGAATCTAATAATAATTTATTACGTTTCAATCGATGTTAAAAAATTGTAATGGCTGCCACTTGAATTTACAGGTTTTTCATTAATTACGAATTTATTACCTGGCACATTCTCCATTAACAATAAATTTCGGGTTAATTTCAACTCGCCGTTCTTTGAACTATTTTCTGATGAGAGAGACCCGTCTTTGCTTCCGCTCTTAATATAAAATATAGAAAGTTGTTTAGTGGAAGTAATTGTGTCGAATTTTATGTCAATTGAAAATTTGAAATCAGGCGACTTTTTTGTTGGAGAATGCAAATTTTTGTGGTTATTTGTCACAATTTTCTTATTTCAAATGTTAAGCAGCAAGATACTTATGGAGATGCATTATATTCGATGGTGTTGACTTCCTGATTGAAACTGTATTTCTACCACTGAAGTTGCAGCAATTATGGAACGCTTTTAATTAAAATTTAGCTTTTATTGGACAACTGATTTGTTAAACTCTGCATTCGGTAAAACCACACAAACAATAAATATATCTGTTGTCGTTTCCATGGTAATTTTGTGGTTATTGAAATCCTTCCTAATTTAGCCATATGGGTATCATACAATGAGTAATGTTACAACGAAAAAATAATTATTATCTGCAATAATAATAAGTTAATTAACCTGCATTTAACGTCAAACTTTTTTTAAATAACCTGATTTTTAAAGAAAACGAATATAAGCTGTCGTAAAAGAAATGCAGTAACATTGTCTACTGTCTTGTAAAGAAAAATTCTATCTATGAATAACAATATAATGAAATTATCTGTTTATTTCCTCTTAATAACTCCTATTCCCAACTTACTCGTATTTTGAGTAGTGTTTTTTCGTCGTCCAGTTAACTTCTCTTCCCTTTTGTTCATTGCTTCTACTTTTCCATATTTAATATCAATATCATTTGCTTCTTTATAAAAGCAATAATACGCGTTGCTATTTCCCTTTGATTTATAAAAGACAAATAACTTCTTCATTTCAGATTACTCCCTTAATATCATCGTTTAAAATAACAATTTTCAACTTCGGTACTAAAAATTTTGGTATGTTACAACAATTTGGAAATTATTATTTTTACATTAAACAAAACTAAAGATTATGTTGAAGAAAATCTTCAAGGTAACAAAAAAAAACAATAAAAATAAAATTGTTTTCTGAGCAAGACATTTAAAAGGTGAAAAGTGACTACAAGAGTTAGATGCGGAAACAAAAAAAAGTACAATAAGAAACGAAGAAAGTTAAAATGTGAAGAACTGGGCCAGGCATAAAAAATTGGAGGAAATACTGGATGATCTAGAGAGGTCTTTTGCAAGATGAAGGAGATGCGGTAGAGAAGATTATTAAGTATCTAATAAAACAGTATAAGTATCTAATTAAACAAGTATAATTAACCAGTTATTATTTTCATGCCTTATAGGATTATTAGTCAAGATTTTTTTTATTTAATTCACTGTTCATTAATGATATTAATGGATTTGAATAGATAAAGCAATTAAAATAAAATAAATTAAATTCCTTAACGATTAAATGAAGTTCTGTAAACGTAACATATTACTATAAATCATTTAAGCTATGTGAATCAAGTTGTGCTGTTTGTATAAATTATACGAATTTAAAGCCTGCTTTACACGGTAAACGGTTTTTATAATATTTAAATTAGGTTTAATTACTCACCAAATAACTCTATAACATTCAGAACAGAAAGACCGCCTTTGCTTTTGAATCTCATTTAATTCTATTATGCGGAGAAGGTTATTATTTGACTTCAGTATAATATAAAATGAAATAATATAAATCCAGTACAGTAAAAAACCAATGATAAATAACTTCTTTATATGCATTATATAACTTTTTCATTTCATTCTCATTTGCTGACGAGATCTCTATTCAAACTTATATCAAAATTAGTTAAAAATAAGTTAATCAATCAAGTCCAACGACCTTCCATCAAATTCATTATAGGCAAATCATTATTTTGTTAAACCTTATGGTTGCCAACATGTAATTTCCAAGATCAAAAAGTCATCAGTTTTTCAAATCGAGTTTTATTGGTATTTTATCTAAAAAATAATGTAGAAGGTATAGTAATAATGTAAAATGATGTATGTTATTGTACTAAAGGGGATCATAAAAAGCAACATCAAAGCTGACTGCTCTTTATATTCATTTACAAGAAAAATTGTAAATAAATAAATGCCTTAAAACAAAATTTATGGCCAAAAAACACTATAACCGATCATTCAATAATTATATTTCATTAAAGAGCTCCTGCCGCAATATTAGTAATGTCATCAATTATTGTAATTATTCTGCTTACAAAAACCGCTGTCAATTTCACTGAAATCATTGAATTTCCACAAAGATTTACGTAATTTAAAGATCCTTTTTTAAATGATATTTGTAATCACTCATGATCCCATGTAGAATCAAATAATATATTAATAAACGATTTGATAAAACCGCAACAAATACAGGTGTCCCAGAAACCTCAAATGTCCTTGCATTGCTAGTGAAGTATCGTATTTCGGAATTAGTATGTCTTATATTACATTCATCGTTTTTTTATTAAAAAAAGTACTTGAACAATGTAGGAGTACCGGTTATAAGAAAATGTTTAACACAAAATGTTTCAGAACCTGTATGAAAAACAAATATACATAAACATACATAAAGAATAACACATGCATTTTTTCGACATTTTTTTTTGTTTGTGTTTGCGTCATCTTTCGGTCAAATTCTTTGAAATGTTGGTCAAACTATTGGACGACTAAAAAAAACTAAAATATGGTTAGTCATTGATTATTATACAAATGTTAACCTTGATCTTCCTCTTTCAATGCCAATTAATGCTTAAATATAATTAATCCGCATAACAATCTGGCAAATTCTATCCGTTCTGAAATTAGGAGTTAACTGGCGTGATTCACCATTGCAAAGGGTTACGAAATTGTTAAATACTTTCATATCTGACAATAAAACTGATGTAATACAAGATAGTAAATGATGGAGTTGCTACTTAAACTTAGGATACAATGTGTGTAGTGGAGAAATCGCTTTTATTTACATCTGCGAAATGTTGGTTCTAGCATGAGTATGAAAAGTTTTGCGATTTATTGCCATTATATAATAACGCTAGTCTTAAACATTTTGTTGACGTATTATTTACAAAGAATGTTTGTGGTCGACACAGATTTTATCCGAAATAATCAAGATACTATGAAAATGGGCGCGTCTAATCCTTTCTCTTCAATTTATCTCAAAATCTTTCTGTGAGATGGTGGAATTTAATTAAGTTGTCTGAACCAATGATTAACTATAATACACGGGACTGATTAAACCTTAGTTTTCCAAACCGAAATTATTTTGTTCATTGAAAATTAACAATTCGCTAACTTCATAAATATTTGAAGAGCTTGCAGCTACACTGTTATTTGTTCTGTTTATTAGAATCAATAATTCAGTCTGAATTTATTCAGTAAACATTTGTCTCCATAAATTCCAAAAATACGCTTGTGGTGCCCAAACCGGAAACATATCATCAATATGTATAAGCACTTTCTAACAATTACACTTAAAACATAATTCATAATGGCTTATGCAACAAGAACTGTAACGTGAGATGTGTTCACGTGCATCGGTTACAGCATGCTTATATAAAACTGTAAGGTGAATGATTAAATGAAAAATGTATGGAAGTGCGGATAATTGCGAGTTTCTGAATTGTAAACATGACAGGGTAGAAACGGAAGTCTCGATATCAAGGGAAAATATAATAATTGTTGATAAAACGTAAAAAAATTCCTGACGCGGAATTCTTAATACGCAGGCATCGATGTAGCTCATTAACTTTTTCAGACTTGGAGTTCAGTTATATAATATCAAAGATAAATACTTAAAAAGCAATTAGTATGCAAAAATGCCTTTCCAGCGTCTTTGTAACTGTATTTTTTCGCTTATTTCAGTGTAAATACGGGAGCACAATGTTGTTTTATTTGCGTTCCAGAAAATATCAGTCACAATGAAGAATGTTGAAGTCGTGAATGTAACAATTTGTTGATTGCCCCCGGATATTATTTGAATTCAATCTTCGAAGGTCGTAACGTAAACGTTTGTAATCAAAACTGAAAGCATTGGAAATGCCACTTTTATATTTTCAACGCTTCCAGAAATTCTCCCTCCTCCATGATTAAAAGCAAATCCTTAATAACAAGTGTGATTTTTTTTTTATTAGTAATCAACAAAAGTAAAAAGTAAAGGACAAATTATAATTGTCTATTAGTTTCACTCATTAATACTGTATTCATATTTTTAACTGAATGTTTTCAGAAAATATGTAACCATAATTTTTAACAACTATTTCAAGAGAGCAACATGCATTTTATAAAACCATGTATTCTTTGAAAAGAAATTATTTGCTGTTCTGTAATTCTTTAAAATTACATTTAATGAAAAAATATAATTTTTACTCGTTTTAATATTTTAATCAATCTCATTATTGAGTGATTTCTCAAAAATTATCCAAGGATTATCAAGATTTCTGTTTCTTTTCATGTAATAGTAAACAAGTAAGTACAACCTCTTCGTTGTTAAAGTGAAATTTAGTAATGAAGCACTGACGCAATTTTTGGGCACAATTATACAAAGACTTAATATTACCAAGTAGTAGAAAGGTTAATATTTGTTTTTTTTTAGGTTATGATGCAGGTGGTGTCCTAGACTAAAATATAGAACTTTTTACCCATTATCATCCTGAAAAAAATTCTTAATAATTTAATTTAATTTTAGATTAACAAGTGATTAGAATTAGTCAAATTCAACTGCTTATCATTTAAAAGCTAAATATTATAAGCCGTTCAGCAATTTACAGATATTTTTTGAAATTTCCTGGTCCTTTAGTTATCAGTTTAATTTGAAATTATCTATTTAAACTGTAAATTATTCATTGGAATTGGTTAGTTAACCTTAAAATGTTACTTTATAATATCAAATATAAGTTCAAATTGACATTTACCAGTTAAATTGTCAATATATTGAATTGTAATTAAACCGAATTTGCAATAATATAAACTCTCAGTAAAGATTTTAATAACTAATTGCGTTTTGATCCGTCGAGTAGTTTCTAAGATCAAGTTATTATATATTTTTCTGCAAAATAAGTTAAAACATATTCAGTCATCTCTTCAATTTTATTGCCTTTATCAGAGCCTCAAAATACAGTAGCGAAAATCCCATATTGGTATATAATTATTTAACATTTCGTATTTAAATCTATTCATTTTAGTTCCACAATAATCGAAATGTTCTGGAGTCAGATGAACAGCAAGTGTGAAACTCGACAACTAGTTCAGCAAGTGGTTTTATTTGCAGGAAAGAGGATTGAATAGTTTTACGAACAATAATTAATATCAAGTGCGTTACATTTCGGTTCTAAATAACCTTGTAACTAAAAGATTAAGAAGAAAAAAGATATAATAATGGGTTAAAGAGAGAACGAAACAAATGTACTTTTTCTAGGAAACACTGTCAGACTTGCATAAAATAAGGATTGAAAGGAAAATTCAACATTCGCGGTAAATTCGTTTGATTCTAGATTCAACTACAACAACGGTAACTCACGATGTTTTGATAACAACAACAAAAGAATTTAAAATGCAAAATGAATTCAATTATTTATTTTATAAACAGCATTGCACTTACATAAAAAATTAATATTTTAATTTTGCAACAATGTGCTAATTATTATTAAGTTTTCACTGAAGAAATATTTTTAAACGTTTTAATTTTAATATAAATTTGCATTTTATTACTTTGTTGCAAAGCGTAGTCAGCCGACTACCATAAAATGTGGTTTTAATGAGTTAGAAAAATATAAAAAGGCGAGAGTTATGTCATTACACAAACAACCACGAAAGCAACAGTGCTATTAGTGGAGTTTATCAGTCCCTAGATTAAGTTTTGTTTTGAAATTATGATTCCAAAGCGCACGCCCTTGACAATAATGTGACAAAAAAATTAAAAAATTCTATCCAGCATCACCCTTCTAAAATACCAGGTCATTGTAAATAATTGCAGTCAAAGGCGGCTGTGAATTGTTTAAAAAATACTGCCACTCTATTTGAATATGAAATGTGTTACTAGCGCTATCAGTCGACTGACCTTTGGTTTGTTCATTCATTCTTTGTTGCAATTTATGATTATAAGTGAATAAGAATCAGTTTTTATGAAAACTACAGACGACTCCGCAGCAGCAGTTAAGGTAACAGCAGATAAATTGATAGCCATTGACACGTTTCAAAGAAATTTCTTTCAGGTTAAGATGAGGTATTCTTTAGAAAAAAATACATTTATTATTACGTCTTACTATTGAAATGGTGCATTAAATGAGAACGAACAATGAGTACATTCCGTGCAAACTTGTAAAGATGAATAGCTGACGAAATTCCCTGACGTTAATGTTGAAGGACAATCTTTGATGACCCATATACGAAGAATTGTGAACCGATATGAGAATACTGAAAATTTTTCTAAAAGGAAAAGAGGTCCCGAGTTAGTGAAAATGTGGTTGAAGTGTTGAGAGAACGAATGGCACAAAGCCCAAAAAAGTGTTTATCCAAGTTGTTATTGCAATTTGGTGTACCATACCATACATCTGTTAGAAAATTGTAAAAAAAATATGCATCCATACAAAATATCGTCAGTCTGAGAACTCAATCCAGTTGATATCATGAATGACAATTGAACTTTAGATTTGTTATTCTTTTCTGAAGAAGTATAGTTTCATCTTTCGAGGTATATTAATTCAAAAAACTTTAGAATTTGGAGTACTGAAAACCCTCATATTTTTGAAGAAACTACTTTCCATGCTATTGAAGTTGGTATGTAGTTGGCAGTGTTTCGTAGAAGGGTGATCGGAGCAATATTCTTCCATAATGCAATTAATGGAGCAAGGTACAGGGAACAAATATTAGAAGTTTTTATAAACCAATTGGATGACGAATAATTGCAGTTTGGTTATTTGCAACAGGATGGTGCCACACCGCAAAGCAAAATTTAGCTTACTTGTAAGAATTTTTTGCAGATGGTATAATAAGTCAAGGACTTAATCCAGAGTAGCCAGCTCGTTCTCCCGATTTGACTTTTCAATATTTGGTTGGTTAAAAGATAACGTGTACAAACATCTATTGTACACCATAAAAGAATTAATGGGTGACATTCACGTTGTCAAAATATTGATGAGGCTATGTCAAAAAATATTTTTAAGAATAAAAAAGGAAAAGTAGTTTTATGCCTACAACAGAATGGAGAGCATCTTTTATAATTTAAACTTAGTAGTTGAAATTTAAAATGAAATGATAAAGAAATGCACCTACCAGTGCAATGGGATACAAATGAATCTTATAATAAATGAAACCCCGCTGTCCAATCAAAATTTTTTTTTCTATGCAATTTGAAATAACATTTTTTTTTTGCCGTAGTTTTCAATCTTGGAATATGTGATTATATCAGCACCTCCAAACTTATTGTCATTAAGTAATTTAACAAAGGAGTATCAATTTGCTGAACAGATCTTACTTAAATTTTGTCAAAATGAAAGGATTAAACTATGTGAAATTTAAATTTTAATTTGAGACAACTTTCCGGTTCCGATGTTTCGATAAATTTCAGTCACGTTAAGTTTCTCTGCAATATCCGTGATATATACCAAAAAACTGGGAAAAGCTAGGCAAAATTAAATTACATGTGTTCAATTACTCACTGACTTGCTTATGTTATAAACAACCCGTTTTTTAAGTAATATTCATTC
>QDEB01080489.1:329-10375 GCA_004193795.1 Asbolus verrucosus
GACTTCCAGGCTTTTCATTTTGTATCTTTACATTAAAAAGGGAGATTGGATTCGAATTCACTCATTTTCGAGATGTTGACTCCGAAGATTAATAAGTTCTTAAAACCTTTGCGTTTAATATTGACTTCAAAATGACATCACAAGGTCTCACTTGACTCTCCTAACAAAAGCCTCTCTTTTCGATCTGAAGTTATTACCTCCTTTTATATTGTAATTTGTGAATTACCATGATTTCCATTATTAATATTTTACTTAAAAGAACAATGAATATTTAAGATGATAAATAAGTTGATTTATTAAAATATATAATAATTTCCTGACTTTAAGGAGTTTTAACGGATTTACAAGTTTATGTTGTATGGTATTTAATATGAGAAATTAAATTTTACCACAGCTTAAAATATCCCTTGTCAAAAAAATTTTGCTCATTTGTAGGATTAAAAGAACAACAAACCTACCAAAACACTTGACGACTATATTGTTACCATTTATTTTGCTGATAAACCGAAAAGTACAGTCTAGACGATGGATTTGACATGGATTATATTCTCGCTGAAGTTTTGATAACGGAATGTCTATAATTAATTAACCCATTTACAACATGGTACTTAATTCTAAATCGCTCCGTTTCAATTAACTTTATGTTTTTAAAATAA
This sequence comes from Asbolus verrucosus, assembly GCA_004193795.1. NCBI lineage: Eukaryota > Metazoa > Arthropoda > Insecta > Coleoptera > Tenebrionidae > Asbolus > Asbolus verrucosus. Next base: position 986 of record QDEB01080489.1, read on the forward strand.
AATCCTCTTTTGAAAACTAAATTAAGCATTTTTATGTTACACTAAACAGAAGGTAACGTAAAAATTATTTTACACCAAACTTAATGAATTAGGAAGCTATCTTTTACCACTCAAGAAAGATATTAAAATGCTTTAAAATGGTCGTTGCTTTTCTAATGATTTCCAGATTGATTAGGAACCAGATTTCAAATAAAATTAGTAAATGGTAAAATCCTTCTCTTTGGTTAACACTGCACTGAACGTTATTTTTTATCAAAATTGAGTGTCAACAATTACCTGGGAACTTTATTATTTCAGAGAAAATAAATTGCCTCATCTACTCAATATTCTTTAGCATCCCAGACGTATAACCATCATAAAATTTCATGTCACATTTTAGAAATATCGGAGTATATGGCCGCACTAGTACTCAACGTAATGCCTATTTCTACAAGGCATTAATTCCAGCCAAGAGTTTTCAAAGCAAATGTCGCGGTTTATTTTCTATGTGAGTGAGCAGAACGCATAACATTTGTAATTGTTCCGAAAGTAGGGGTTACAAAGTATCGATTCTTATTTTGCTAAAACACTTTTTCCGTGACGTCATCTGGATGGAATCCAGTCACGAAATGTTTGATAGTTCTGTTTTCATATAAGATCTCTTTTAAAATAGAGAGCAAAGACGAGATTTATGTGCACCTTTACCAGCTGCATAAACTGCATTTTCTCATAAAATATTTTATTATAATGCTATATTTGAAGCTTAGTGCAGTGTTATCGACCGTAGTAAAAATAAAATACGAAATTCTTCAGTTTAATGTACAACGGATTAAGACGCCGATGCAAGTGCGCAGTTTATTTCGGATAAATGTCAAATTCCCTAAATAAAAATAATAACGTCATACTCAATCGCGTTCTAGTCTGTCAACACTGCCAAGATACTGCGAGATCTTTTACTTAAAGAGAATTAATTGGAATGAAAAAAGTTTTTATACATTTAAGTTTTATAATTACCGTAAAATGGCACGACGCTGCATTAAAAGATAATAGCATCTAATCTTCTTCCACAAGGATGAGAATTTTCTTTAAAGTCGGAAAATTATACAACCTGTAAATGAGCATGCAACGAGCTGTAAATAGCATTAAATATTAAAACACTGACATTTTTAAAAAGAAATATTGCAAAATAGAAATTCAAAATGGAACCTCATGTAAAATAACATTTTCGGTTAGTATTGATAATGAGTTTATGTTTATGTACCATTTTCGATAATGTAAATATATTTATCATGAATATATATGAATACATTACTTTACAATACATTATCACTAACTAAATTAACATATATCTTCATATTATATCTATTATTTATTTATATCTATTTATACCTTATAATTGTCATTCCTTGCTGACTTGTGTAAAATTCTTTATAATTATTAACACCAATAAATGGTATTATTAATATTATCAAAAATAACGGTAAAAAAACTTTATGTAATTTCTGACAAAACCAAAAATAACATATAATTCTCTATGAGAATATTTGTCCTTGTTGACATAAAAGTGCAATTAAAATTCATTTAAAAGCAACAGGCCGTTTACAAACCTCCTGTAAAAATTGGTTCTGATGAGTATGATATTTCCTTACAGATTCTAATTAACAAATTCACAATTTAAAAATGATTTTACATTTCTAATGGTTTCATTTTTAAAAATCTTGCATAAATTCAAACTGAGATTTTTGAATTCCAAAAGGAGAAGTTTTGTGATGCAGTGAAATTCCAGAGAACATGAGATTTTACCCTTTCTTTACCTTTGAAGAAGTAAAAAATTTCGAATTCCCTGATCTCTAAATTCTGACGATCTGTAAAACTGCATTTTTTGCCCATATATAACCTTTGAAACTACTAAAAGAAACAAAATGTGATTGTTCTCGATAGTAGATGAATATAAAAGAAAATTTTTTTTTTCAACTAAATTTTTTCAAATGTAACCATAGTAGGTCACTGGGGTTATTAAATAAAGTTTTTATTGAAGCTAATATATTGTTTTTCCAAGGTAATAAACTATTCGTAGATAAAACTAATCAAAATAATACCTTTTTAAAACCGATTATATTAGACGATAAAAATTATATTCCTTCAAATTTTGCTTATTAAGCATAGAGAATATTTAATGAACCTGAACCGCCTGAAGTTAATATTGAAGCCTAGCGTACCCGATTAAAGAGATCAATATACCTACATCTACCTTATACCTAGGAAGGAATTTATTTTTGCTATCCTAGAGAGTAATTAACATAGGAATTATAAAAATAAAACAATCAATTATTATTCGATCATTTCAGTTTATAAAACGAAATCGGAGACAATCACAAACATTATTTCGTTTCGCTCTATTTTGGCAACTGAATACAAAAAGTTTGAAGCAAAACACGCATCGTCAGCAACAGACCTAATGATTATAAAATATGTAGGCGTAATCTTAGATTTTAAAATTTTTTTTCTTGTCGAAAAAAATCGACTTTAGCATCCAAATTTTAGTTTCCGAATCGTCGATGACTAAATGTAAAAGAAAACTTAATAGCTAAAGTGTCAGTACAGCCACAAAATTTCTTAACCGTGAACAAATCTTGAGCAGAGTCCAAATGCTAATGACAGGTAATTACGCTAAATTAAAAATGATATCATCACTAATAATATCCGATGATATGAGGCCTGAATGCAGTGCCATCGGGTAGTAAGAGGTTACTTAACGTTAATATTGTTACAAAAAAAGTGTATGTTTTTACTGTAGCAGTCTGTGCAACCATTTTTAATTATTACACTATGTTTCATTAGTCTGAAATATTTGGCAGTTTAGTTAAACCTTGGTAGAAATGAAAAGTTGAGTTAATTGAATATAAACTGTTGAAGCTCTGTTCATAAAAACTTCAAAGCATATTGAGCTTTTTCGATTTCCAACATAATTTTGTTCAGTTCATCATTAAAAATCCGCCATAAGCTGCCATGAGCGCTTTCGAGGTGAATAAACAAGGATTTCCGCATAAAACGCCGTGTTTTTTATTTGAATGTACATTAATATTTCATAATAATGTGAGTATTTACCGTCTTAGTAACTTGCAAAAAGCTTAATTAAAAATGATGTTTTGCTCCTTTACAAAGTGTCAATATAGTGAACGAGCTTTGGAGCCGAGAACAATAGCTTGTTGAGTCGATTTTATGTTCAAGTCGGTTGTATGCATGTTTATAAAATTTTAGTGTGTCGTAAATTTTTATTTTACAGTTAACCTACAAAACCTCTTGTCAGTGACATGACCACCGTGTGCCCTCACAGAATGGGTTTAGTACAAAAGCTGTCACCACCATATAAAAAGGCACAAAGTTCAATTAGTAATTCAAAGCATAGTGTTTTTTAAACATGCACCCACTTTCTTTACGAAACTTATAAAACGACTCTAAAGTTTGCTCAGAGTAATTGCCGTAAAACCAATTTAAATGCAAATTGCGTATGTAAAGCACCAAAATACTCTGACAAAATTTCAGATCCGACTGTAACAGTCCAGAAATAAGTTGAGTAATTAAATTAACCGCCGGTAAGTGAAAAATACTTCTACACACTCTGGAAAATTAAACAAGAAATTAAAATACGGCCGCATCTCAAGGCTCTTGGACGCTATTTTTGCCATCATCGATGTTCACATATTTGAAAATTTCTTTCAAGAGAAAAATTTTATGAGGGTTGACTAAAAAGCGAATGAAATTTTATGTTTTCATCAAGAACTGTATTATGCATACATGGACTGCCTACGCACTTCTAGCGTTTTGCAGTCTAGTTACGTCAGCCATTCTTTGTGGTAAACTAATAACAATTGTTATTGTTGCATATGGTGGATGCGCCGGTTACAGCTGCTGGCAAATATTTAACCTTCCAGACAATAATTAATTATACATACCATACCTGCTTTCCCTTTACACAGGCTTTGTGTTCACTCTTTGTAATAAATACAGGGCAACAGATTCAATTTAGCTTCCCTTGTAAATATGTCACAATTTCTAACTACAGAGTTGACTATATTACCCTTTTCCTCTAGGGAAATAAAATTTTCACTTAGTAGAATGAAGTATAGCGAGAACTAAAAACTTTTCGCAACTCATTCCGATTGCAAGTGGCCATAAATTCTGCACGCAATATTGCTGATGTTTATTGCGTTTGCTCAGCAACTCTCGTTAAGAATGTTAAGCATAGATCTGTCTGAGTTACATGTGTCGATTGTATTCAAACGTATCCAGCAAAAATTAAAATTATCTGAAATATTTTTAAACGACCCAGTTTTTATTTTGTTGATGAAAAATGTCAAATATTTTCTCGGTTCATTCGGTCACGGCTTCAATGTTGTACAAGAATATTCCAACTTGATATTTGACCTTTTCTCATGTCCATAACGTACCGTTCGACAGTAAATAACATTGGAAAAAAGTATTTGGTGTAGTTCGTTTTGTGGTTCAGTATGATTGCTTTATATAGTAGCAACTCACACATATCGTGAAATAAAAAAAAATCAATACGAACTTTTTGAATAAATTGGGATGTGTGGAAGGACAGACAATTGGGCAACCACCCAAGCGTCACTGAAGCAACATACACCCAATCTCTGTAATAATGATTTTATTATGTCATAAATTTACTTTTTTGTTCTAAATGAAATAACATACAATATTACATCAATATTACATTATAAATATTACTATAATACAATAAGTTGTGAATTTAAACAAATTAAAAAAAAAATCATAGGAAATATCTGAATGTGAATAAATTAATAGAGTCGAAATAGAGATAAAAGTTATTTTTATTATTTGTCGACATTTTAGGTTTAAATTTTGATCTTTCCAAAAGCTTCTTCTTTGTGAGATATTTAACACAAAGAACACAGGGTCATCGCGAAGAAAATATCTTTATATTCTTCTAATTCTTCTAATTCTATCTAATGACAATTCTGATTACTTATTAATTACCAAAGGACAGTCAAATTTTATTGTAATGAAAAACAAATCTATCCAGTGTATCCCAAATGCAGCTCTATGTGTTTAAATCTTAAGATGTAAAATTAAAAACGTTGATTGACATTGACATTGAGTCTTCAAAAACACATCAATAAAACAATCTTACACAAAAATGCGTCAAGTCATAATGTCGATATTATTTGACTTAATTTACAATGTAGACATCAAATGAAATAATTTTTCATAAACATTCTTTACATTTGTTATTTTTTGTTTCGATTTATTTTATTCTTCTAAATTATTTCTTAAACATAAAAGAACAGAAAATTTAACAAACATACATTAATACAATTAAACAAATCATTGATACAAAACAAAACATAGAAAAATGTTATGCACAAAAGACATCTTGAATCATTAAAACTTCATGTTTCATATCTATCATTGTTTTTCCCCTTGAGTGGGATCAGGACTAGGTTTAAACTTATTGACAAATGATATTGCATTCGTTGGCTCTCATCCATATCGGTATTACATAGACCACGACTCTACATCAAGAAACGTTCTAGAGTCTTTCGTTCTGAAGGAAACACTTGGAAAGCGAAAATAAAAAAGGCAACATTGCAAACACTATTCATAATTAAAGACATAATTTAGGTGGTTATTACTAAGGTAACGTCCTTGACACACTTTTTAAATTAATTTAAAAATACGTTAACAAAAGAATAGTATATTATAAACCAAGGTAGAGAAGACGTCTATTATAGCTGAGGCACCAAGATTAATTCCCGAGCCGCGGCGAGGGATTTAAGGTGCCGAAGTTATAATAGTCTTCCTTACCGTGGTTTATGTACTATTTTTTCCACTACAAGTAACTCAAATCATTTTTTTTTTTTTATTTTATTGAGTAGGTAGGCTGCATTGCAAATTCTTTTGTTTTATGAATGACAGATAAATATTGTAAAATTTATCTAGCTCAATCTTTCCATTACTTAGTGCTTTTATAATGTGTGAAAGTGAAAAATCTGGGAGAAACATGCCTTCTGGCATGAGCAGGAGTGCAAATTTTGACCGTGACAGACGACTTGAACTTTGCAAATGACAGATTTGACATGCCGCGAAAACGGAATAATTTAAATATCCCACATTTTGAAATTAAAAATTTGTTTCTTTAAACAACGATTTTAATACGTAAGTACTACTAAATAAAATCTCTTGATTGTACTGAATATTACTTTTTAAATTTTGCATCTGCAATTATCACAGGATTCTCAGAAATTGTTAATTTATTTCATCAGTAGTAGTTAATAATGAAAAATTATTCACCCGTTTCTACATGTAGGTTGAGAAACGGAATTTCACAGCATTCTTACATGTGTCAAAATATGACGGTTTATTACTAGTAGTGGAAAAATATTATTAAAATTTTAATTAAAAAGAGAAACTAAAAATCGTGGTAAATGAGAAAATATTCTGCTGTTGGCTAACAAACAGGCGTCAGATCGTCTTCGCATACCAGCTGGGATTCTTCCCAACATTTGTGGCGTATTATGTTGAAGGCCAAAAAAATTCGTTGTTCCAAATCTTCCAATAACAATATCTGACCCCAGAAAAAGAAATCAATAGGATTACAATCGGGTGACCTTGGGGGCCATGGAGTGGGACCTCCACGACCTAATCGTCTATCAGGATAACCACCTCTGAACAGGCACGCTCCGGCACCATCCAAATGAATCCACATGTCTCTTCTGATAGCTAGAGGAACATCATTAAGTAGATTATCTTCGAGATCATGTTGCAAAAAGTATACAAAATCTTAAACGATTAGGTATAATATGGGGCCCTATCAGCTTGTTATATTTTTTAAGTTTGTATTCCATTTTTTTAAATGGTGTCAGTAAATTGTTTTGGATGTTTATTTGAGTTTAATTTGCCTCACTTCATTCGTAAATATACCTACTTCGATAAGACATAATTTTTAACAAATAGAAAAATATCTTACAATCAGCTTTAAGTGAAATCTATGTATGAATCGATTTTTTTGACGGCCATTAAATCTGACCTTGATGATAGAAAATTTGTCAGTCAAATTAACAAATGTACAATTTTTATAGATTTAAATGAAAACGCGAAATTATTCTGTTTTAGTTCCTCAATAAATGGAAATATTGTTAGGGCTTTACGTCTTATTGTGTTGTTGTGTGAATGTCAAATTTTTATTTACAATTTGTTTTTTTGTCATTGTGGGTGGAGTTAATATGTAAGTTATAAAATTTTCATTATAGACATATCAGACAAGTCAAAACGTCAACAAGCGAAAATATCAATAAGTGAGAACTACAATACTGCATTTAATAAAATATTGTAAAATGTCCGATATCTGAATAAGAATCTGGTTAAGAGTGCTTTAAAAAAATTTATGAATGTATGTCCAGCATAATATGTTACATTTAGTTAGGAAACAAACCACTCCAACGACAAAAAATGATTTTGTTCCATAATGTAAATAAAACCTTACAATCATTGAAATGGGTTCTAAATTTATAAAATATTTCTTTTAATACTTCCAGTCTGACGAAACAATTTCACAATACAATCGAAACACTTTTGTAGTTGTTTACAATTAATGGCAATATGCAGAAATTGAACACGATATTCCTCCAAACAATCTTACAACGAGTAGGAGCACTCACGGCTGAACTTGCGTCCGTTACGAAAATAACTTTCTGTCATAAATGCCTCTTGTTCGGCTGAATAAACCATTTTTGTAATCTTAAATATCAATTAGTTTTGAAAGAAATTGTTTTTCAATAAAAACAGAGCACAAAATGAAAAACAAAGACATTTAATAATAAATTAGAGATTCTTCACTTACTCAACTGATACGTGTAAAGAAGAATCCATGGCAAAATTTCCAGGGGATAATTTTGTCAAAAATTCCTTAATTATACATATTCGGTGTATCGTCAGTAGATTTGCAACAATTGGAAGTGTGAAAAAAAAGTAAATCACCAGGAAGGCCTAGAGTAAACGATGAAGTTGTTGAAGATTTATGAGAAAAATTAGAGCAAAGTTCAAATAAATCTCTACCTAATTATCTCTGGTATACCTCGCAGCACCTGTCAAAAAATCGTAAAAAAGCAACTCCATTTATATCCCTAACGCATAATTAGTCTGCAAGATCTACGTTTTTGCTGAAACTCACTTCATTCCATTAAAGTTTGTGTATGGTTAGTAGTTTTTTTATGATGACGTAATAGGTCCCATATTTTTTCATGACACAATTAATGCACAACAGTGTTGAAAGCAAAATTTGCAAGTGTTTATTAATCAGTTACATGATGATGAAGTACAAGATGGTTATTTTCAGCAAGATGGTGCCACAGCTCATCTTCCAAATTTAGAGTACTTGCAAGAGTTTTTATATAACCGAATTGTAAGTAGAGGTTTAAATCCGGCACGTTCCCCTGACCTTGCTCCTTCGTATTTTTCAATATTTGGATATTTACAAGATAAGGTCTTCCGAAGAAGAATGCATAATTCGCATAATTAATGGAAGAGGTTACCAACCAGTGTAATAACAGTTTTATTTATAACATACCTAATGGTGGACATTTTCAAAGTTAAGTTTGGTCAAGAATTTGTAATCTTTGCTCACTAATTCTAATTAGAGATGTCTAATGGTTATTATAATTGAGTTAATTTTTATTTACAAAATTAATAAACATCAAATAATATCTCTGCAATACTAAATAAAGTAGAATTTGTTTAATAAACACTTCTTAAAATTTACAACAAACATTGTTCTAAATTTTTGACTTCACAAATTTGTTTGTGCAGAGGATGATTTTGTTATTGACTGTTACTGATCGAAACTGAAAATCTTTCCGTGGGATTGAGCAGAGCAAATGTTACAAGGTCTATTCAGCTCCATTAAAATTTTGCAATGAATTCTTGTGAAGCAGCAGAATTTCATTTATAATTTGAGTGTTTTAACGATACAAAAGATACATTAAAATTAATAATTTAATAATCCCAAATTAAACGTCAAATTGAGTTTTTTGTGAATATATTACTTGCAGAAACCAGAAAGTGGTAAATCCCAACGAGTACTGAATTCCAGTGCACCCCAAGAGCTACATTCTTTTGTAGACACCCAGTGTAACTTCAATTTAATAACTTATGCTACACTGCAACAACTCTTTTGTACTCGACTATTTACCTCAAATTTTTGATACTTATAAAATAATTAATTATTTGAACTGTCACAGATGGCAACTTTTTTAAAATTTTGGAAGCTAATAACTCAGGCGTTAAATAACCGATTTTGATTTTCTTTCCTTTGTTTGCCTCCATTCGATGTTTGTAATAAACTGACAAAATTTCATCGTTTTATTTTAATTA
>QDEB01080520.1:204-20576 GCA_004193795.1 Asbolus verrucosus
AAAATGACTAAGAAAACTAGGCAAACAAATCTGAGTTAAAAAGATACACATATTAGACTACTAATGTATAATTGATACATTGATTCTTTAAAACAGCAACAGGTAAAAAGTAACAATTTTTATCATCAAATCGAGTTCAATCCAAGCCGAAGATTTAGATGTAGAATTTATTAGTAATAACCTGTTATACTTAAAATTATCATTGATGAACAATTTAAACAGGACAGGATGGGGAGAATCTTACAACAATTTGGATGCAAGTGAAAAGAATAAATAGTAGTAGTGAAAATAAATAAACCTTAAACATGACTTAAAGAAATCGGACACCAACTTTTTATGTATACCCTACCTGTTTTCCGAAATTTTAAAATGATATAAAATTTATAAGGAAAATAGTTACCCCTTCTATATTTTCAGTTTTGCTGACATAAAATATATATATACATATATTTTTTTAGGATCAGAAAATGGAAACCTTGAGTAAAATCATTGTTAATCGTGCTTACACCAAGTGGGATTTGATCAATGGACTTTATGAACTAAAAAATCACTTGGAGACTGATCTGAAACTACGGTTGATCATTATTGATTCATTGCCCACGATTTTACTGAATTCAAATGATCACGTAAAAAATAATTTGTACCTAAATCATTTGGTAAACATAATGAGGTACATCTCAGTGCAACACCATGTTGCCTTTTTAATTACGAATCTAATAACTACATGGAATGATGGAGATTTTAAAAATCAACAAAATTTAGTGGAATCTATCGCCTGTGGCAGATACTGGCTAAGTGTGCCAAACATTCGTTTGAAAATTCAAAAATCGGAGGATCAAAACGCGTATACATTTTTTGTAGTGAACAGTGACAGTTTAAATACTAAAACTAAAAATAATGTTAATATTTTGCTTACAGATCAAGGATTTTTGTAATTATTTTGTAAGCTTAAAAACTGATTATATCAAATTAATAATTTATAAAATTGTTTATGTTCAGGTTTCATTGTCTGTATTTAAAAAAATTAAACAATATTTTTGAATTTTTTGATATACCGTTTGCACGATCATTCAGTTTTGCTGTTATCACATGATTACAAGAAACTTGACGAGGGTATACTTGTCTATTTATGTGGCGACATCTATTGGTCATTGAGATCAAAATGTGCAATGCAATCAACGAATCAACATCTACGTCAGAGTTATATATGTCAATTGTCAGGGTTTTTTTTTATTTAGTGCAAAAGGCGGTTGAAACGTTAAAATATCAACAGTTATGGAAATGTAACACTAATACCTTAATGTAAATATCGTAATAAATCAATCTTTGTATTAAAAAAGGAATAAATCTATATGAAAATCCGAGTTTGTGTATAAAGCAAATGTGACATAACCTCAAAGTGTTAAAATGGCAAATACAGGAGTATTACCGTTCGTTCGGGGTGTGGATTTTACCCGAAATGACTTTAGTGTAAATTAATTATTATTCCATTGAATATCATATGTTGATGAGATGCTTTTAGGGTGATAAATTTCCAGAAGCTGTAAGTTCGATGACAGGAGTACAATGGCTAAAGTTAGATCGAACAAATTTGAACGAAATACCAAAAGAAATGGGAAACTTGCTCAAACTCGAGCACTTATCGCTGACAAGAAACAATCTTGAAAAATTATATGGAGAACTGACTGAATTAAACTGTTTACGCACATTGAATTTGAGACATAACAAAGTAAAAAGTTCTGGGATCCCCTCTGAATTGTTTCATTTAGAAGAGTTAAGCACCCTTGACTTGAGCCACAATAACCTAAAAGAAGTGCCTGATGGTTTAGATCGAGCTAAATCACTCTTGGTATTGAATTTAAGTAATAACCAGTAAGTTTTTGTCAATATTCTCCAAGTTAAGTTCATTCATTGAAAATTTGCAGCATTGATTCAATACCAAATACTTTATTTATCAATTTAACTGATTTGTTATTTCTGGATTTAAGCGACAATAGTTTAGAGACTTTGCCACCCCAGACGCGACGTCTGGCAAATTTGCAAACGCTAATCCTTAATAATAATCCTTTGGGCCACTTTCAGTTAAGACAGTTGCCATCATTAATCAATTTAGAAACTTTACATATGAGAAATACACAAAGAAATCCAAGTAATTTTCCCACAAACTTGGAAAATTTGGTTCTTTTAACTGATGTTGATTTAGCACAAAATGCTTTACCAAAAGTTCCTGAAGCTTTATATTCACTACTTAATTTAAAAAGGCTTAATTTAAGTGAAAACGAAATTACAGAACTCTCCACAGGTAATTTAAAAACATAATAATAAACAATTTTAAAAACATAATTGTAGCAATGGATTTGTGGCAAAAACTTGAAACTTTAAACTTATCCCATAATAAATTGACCAGCCTTCCAGCCGCTTTATGCAAAATATTGACTTTAAGACGTCTTTATATCAATGACAATCAATTGGATTTTGAGGGCATACCTTCAGGTATTGGAAAGTTGGGAAGTCTTGAAATTTTTTCAGCTTCCAATAACCAACTAGAGATGATCCCAGAAGGTTTATGCAGATGTGGCTCCCTAAAAAAATTGAATTTAAGCTCAAATCGTTTAATAACTTTACCGGACACCATACATTTAATTCACGATTTGGTTGCTGTGGATCTTAGAAATAATCCAGATTTAATTATGCCACCAAAGCCGGCGGAAATGACCCGAGGGGCTGGATTGGAATTTTATAATATCGATTTTTCATTGCAAAATCAGCTGCGTCTTGCTGGAGCTAACGTTCCTGCACCTACGCCTGCTCAAAGTATTTTAATTTATTTGTTTTTTATTGAAAATAAAAAATTATGTCGTAGATCCTAGTAAAGACCCAATCGCACGAAAAATGAGATTGAGAAGAGGTCGAAGAGATCATGAAGAAGCTGACCAAGACCAAGCTAAAATTCTTAAAGTAAGAACACCTTTTAATACTTTTACAATGTTAATTATGTACCTAAATTTGTCTTAATAGGGTATGAAAGATATTGCAAAAGAAAAAAATCTTAGTATGCAGACAGATGACACAAAAGCAGAATCATTAAAGTAAGCATTGTTTCCATACAACATGATGCTGTAGTTATTTCATAGTATTTTTTCAGGCCCAAACGTTGGGATGAAACTCTAGAGAAGCCACCTCTGGATTACTCTGAATTCTTTGAAGATGATGCTGGTCAGGTACCTGGTTTGACAATTTGGGAAATTGAAAATTTCTTGCCAAACAGAATTGATGAAGTGGCTTATGGAAAATTTTACCAAGGAGATTGTTATATTGTGTTGAAAACTTCATTGGATGAAAATCAATCACTCACGTGGGAAATTTATTTTTGGATAGGCGAAAAGGCCTCTGTAAGTTGATTTAAAAAAATGTTTTAAACATTTTGCCATTATTAATCATTACAGTTGGACAAAAGAGCTTGTTCCGCTATTCACGCTGTAAATTTGCGCAACTATTTGGGGGCTCAATGCAGAACCATTCGCGAAGAACAAGGCGACGAATCAGAAGAGTTCATAAATCTATTTGACACTCAAATTACTTACATTGAGGGCGGACGCACATGCAGTGGTTTCTTTACGGTTGAGGATAACGTAATTGCTAACTCAATTTTTTAATTATTTTTAATTCATCAAATTTTCATAGGTATTTGAAACTCGATTTTATAGAAGTCATGCAGCCGGCCCTTCGATACATTTGGAGCCCGTTGCTATTTGTTCAGAATCTTTAGATCCCCGTTACGTTTTCATGCTTGATACTGGTATGAAAATCTTTATTTGGAACGGTAAAAAAGCAAAAAATACTTTGAAATCAAAATCGCGATTGATGTGCGAGAAAATAAATAAAAATGAAAGGAAAAACAAAGCAGAATTGATCACTGAAACTATGGGTAATGAAACCAAAGAATTCTGGTTAGCTTTAGGTGAACCTGAAGGATTACCTCCAACAGAACCATTGCAGGTATTTATTGCCCTGAAAAATCGAAGGTAAAATTACTAAATTTTTTATAGGAACATGTTGATCCCAATTTTATGCCTGTGCCGCCAAGGTTGTATCAGATTCAACTTGGAATGGGTTATTTGGAGTTGCCGCAAGTTGAAGTTCCTCATAGTAGATTAGTTAACGAGTTACTCAACAGCAAAAATGTTTATATTTTAGATTGTTATCTGGACGTATTTGTTTGGTAAACTTCCGTTTTATAACAGTTTTGTTTAAGTAATCATTATTTTGTCTAGGATCGGAAAAAAATCGACCAGATTAGTCAACGCTGCTGCAGTAAAATTGTGTGAAGAGCTTTTCAACATGATTGATCGTCCTGATTATGCCGTGGTAACTAGAGTGAGAGAAGGAACAGAACCCCAGGTAATTTAAATAAAGACAAAATAAAAACAAAAATATACGGAGGAATGTAATTAGGTTTTCAAATGTAAATTTATTGGTTGGGATGAGGTAATCGCAGTCGATTTCACTCGCACAGCCGAGTCCGTCCAAAAAACAGGGGCCGATTTAACAAAATGGGCCCGTCAACAAGAAACTAAACACGATTTAACGGCTCTTTTCACCCCGCGTCAACCTCCAATGCCACTTGCTGAAGCCCAACAACTGATGGAAGAATGGAATGAAGATTTAGAAGTGATGGAAGCCTTGGTTCTTGAAGGGAAGAAATTCGTGCGATTGCCAGAAGAGGAGCTTGGTCACTTTTATTCTATGGATTGCTATGTGTTTTTATGTCGTTATTGGATGCCTATGGATGAAGACAGCGACGGAGGTGATCAAACTAACGATGCAGATGATTTTCATTGTGTCGTTTATTTTTGGCAAGGGCGCGAAGCGTCCAATATGGGCTGGTTAACTTTCACCTTCACTCTTCAGAAGAAATTCAAGCTTTTGTTCAATGATAAGCTGGAAGTTGTTAGGACTTATCAGCAGCAGGAAAATATGAAATTCATGGCGCATTTTAAACGGAAGTTTATCATACATCAAGGGAAACGTAAACAAAGAGAGAAAAACGCTGTGGAGTTTTATCATTTGAGGTCAAATGGAAGCGCTTTATATACTAGATTGGTACAGATAAAACCTGATGGAGGCTCACTTAATTCCGCATTTTGGTAAATTTAAATTTTATGAGATTATATTTTCGTTATTTCTGTTTTTTAGTTATATTTTAAATGTACCTTTTGAACAAGAAGATGAAGCTGGAATTGTCTATGTTTGGATTGGCTCTAAAGCTGATCCAGATGAAGCTAGATTGATACAAGAAATAGCTGAAGAAATGTTTAACAGTCCATGGGTAAGTCTCCAGGTATTGGCAGAAGGGGAAGAACCTGATAATTTCTTCTGGTTTGGTCTTGGTGGAAAGAAGCCATATGACACAGATGCTACTTTTATGGAATATACAAGATTATTCAGATGCTCCAATGAAAAGGGATATTTTGTGGTGTCAGAAAAATGTTCAGACTTTTGCCAGGATGATTTAGCTGATGATGATATTATGATTCTGGACAATGGAGAACAAGTATTTTTATGGCTTGGAGCTAAATGTAGTGAAGTTGAAATTAAATTAGCATACAAGTCAGCACAAGTACTGTTCATTTTTATTGTTTTGTTGTACTAGTAAGTGATGTTATTAATGTTTTAGGTTTATATTCAGCATATGAGAGTTAAACAACCAGATCGGCCTAGAAAACTATTTTTGACTCTGAAAAACAAGGAATCAAGAAGATTTTACAAATGTTTCCATGGCTGGGGAGCACATAAGAAACCACCAGAATAATGTGCCAAAACTTTTTATACATTGTAGAAACTATCACAGTTCGTCATATTAATAGTAAACTGTGAAGAGGATACATTTTTAAAGTCTATAATTTTAACTTATGCTAATTTATTTAATAATAAATATTACAAATAAATAAATGTAAGAAGCATTGGTTTTTTACCTTGCCAATAATTATAATCATTATCTAGTCGTCGTCGTCGTCATCATCAGATGGAACAAACAAATCGTTTTCTTCTAGAAAGTTTGCGATATGTTTGCTAATGGCAGCCCCAATTAACAAACCGGGAATCACAGTTAAAGTTATTCGAAGTAGTCCAAATGATGTTTTATGAGGTTCAGGTAGTACTCCGCCTGACTTGGACGTTGTTGCCATTCTTGTTGTTTTAAAATTGTGACAATTTGACCACCTCCCCGTACTCAACTTCACCATGGGATATATCCGGGAAAACACCATTTTTGCAGAATATATTCAGCAAGTTTTAGTGCTTTATACTTAAATCAACTTTTTTTTATTTTGGACTAATTCCAAATATTTAACTGATTATAACCCGACTTAAAATTAGAAAAAAAAATAAGTACCCAAATGTCACCAACTNNTCTGGGATACTCTGCAACAATTTGCAGAGTACATTATGATTTTTTGCATCAAATTGTTGATTATTGAACACAATAAAGTTGTCTGCTTGAACCGTTTTGCCTTTAGAAACTCCATGAACCTACAACCTTTAAGTTTTTCACACAATTTAGAATAAAAACAATCATGTACCTCAACATAACCTTCCAAGGGCATATCAAGAGGACTTCTTAAATTTACGGGGACAATTAAATTATCTGTTGAACGTAAATTAAAAGAAGTACCTCCAGCAGCAACATCGCTGACTAAGCCCACAATTGTAATTCTTTTATCCACAAAACCTGGCAAAAGTGCACCATTAACAAGCTCACGTTTATCGTTACTCATGATGGTCATTTCTTTAATTGGAAATCTGTAATAAATAATGTTGAATTTACACTTGAGAACTAAAAAATTATGTACCTCAACTTCCCGCTATTTAGCTGTCAAATACTGAAAAGCCAAATGTCATTTTTTATTGCACGGTGCTTAAAATTGAAATAACTCTCTCTATGGTACCAAACGGAGAGTTTAAAAAAAATCTTCATGAAAAGACAACATTTAAAGAGGCAGTAATGAGAATTAAGACGTTATCATTTTAATTCTGTTAAATAAGTTTCATTGTGGAATATTCTTATTATAAATGTATTTTGTGAGTGTAATACGGATTTCAAAATCATTGTACTTCGCGGGCAACACAGTTTAAATCACATGGTAACCCTATAATTTGAAAAGTAAACATAACCTCAACTTTTACAACGTCAATCTTCAAGTTTTAATAAAACAAATTGTTACTCAAAAAATGTCCCTGGTCCCAGATTATGACGACTCGCTTTCCAGTTCAAGCTCTGATGAAGATGATTCGGCTCAAAAAGTCAACAGGTATGATCAGGGACTTGAACTGTTTAGCTCTTTGCAATCGAAAGCATTTTAAATAGTTTCGCCCAAAAATTTTGTACATTTCATCAAATAAAAATCGGGTCAGCTGTTACATGTTTCAGGCAACCTGACAAGGTTTCTTCAAAACCCAAACTTCCAGCACCAGATTTTATGGGCACCTCTCCTAGCGACCCAGACGCACTTAAGAATTCAGTTTTCAAGAATCCTTTTGCAGAAGCAGAAAACGCGAAAGAAGCTATTTTACAGAAACACGTGAAAATGGTCGATGCTAAAGATAACGTTATTGTAATAAATGGCAAGAAAATTTGTTGGAATTATCGAAAGGGGCGGTGTCGCTTTGGTCACAACTGCAAATTTGCTCATGACTCAGATGTACAAAAATCAAAAGACCAACTGGAAAATGAAAAACAAATTCATCAAACTATTATTTGTCAAAAACAAACTTTACCACAACCATCTACTCAAGAACTAGAAAAGATTCGACAAGAATCTGTAATGCAAACCTCACAAAAAAGGAAAAAGAGGCCAGGATTAACACAAGGTTTAATACCAGGTAAAAAGGTTATGAAAAATTATGTTAATCAAAAGTAACATTTATTACCTTGTTCTTATTTATTCCACTTTTGTAATTAAATAAGATCAAAAATCAGTTTAGAGGTATTTTATTTATTTACAGAGTTAGCCAGGGCGTAAAACATAAAACATCACATAGTAATTACCCCCAGTATTAAAATAAAATAATCACAATATGTATATGAAGGAGAAACATATTTTTAACAATTATCTTTAATATATGCTTATTTTTCTAAAAACTGGTTCTGATTCAGTAACTATAATGAAAATTTAAAGCTACACATTTATTAGTTAACTACTTTTAGTTACTGTTACACCCCTGACTAGCCCTAAATATTTTTACATGTTATAGTCACGAGTTATTAAGGCATTAGCGCCCCTCATAAGTACACAAAAATATTAAGTAGATATCAGAAAAATGTATATCATAACATTATACATTACCCCCATTCTTCTTGATTTTACAATTTAATGTAAATAAACTTATAATAACACTTAACAATCTTAAGGCGGGGCCAGTGTGATCGTTTGAAATTTTAAATGCAACAATAACTTGTTCCTTTTTCAATATGTTAATGAAAATTTTATACAATTTAAATTATTAAAATGCCGTGTTCCTGTACATAAACATTTTTTACATGATATTTACAATCCCTCTGATTTAAAAAATCTAACCATCCAAACACTATTTGGCAAAAAAATTATGTTACATTTAGAGATTAAAAAAAAAAAAAACAACTTAAATATAAACGCCTAAACAAGAAATTATAATAAATAAAAAATACAGCATTGACTTAAAAAGCAGGTACATCAAAAGTTTATAGAATATGTAACTGGTTGATTTCTTGTAAAACAATTAAAGAAGAATCTGAATTTAAACTGGTATTTCTGAACACGCAGGAGCACCTTTCTATACATAAAACGCATAGTATACATACTGGTTTTGAGACTGACTAATCTTTATCACGAATACTTTTACAATACTGTCTATATAAAAAAAAAGCATGTGGTAATATGTAATTTACTTACTCATAAATAAATAAAAATGATAATTACAACGGACATGGCAGAGTGATCAAAAACGAATTCGTTATCTTTTTAAGTGAATTAGCATTAAATGAGCAAAATTAAAAAATAGTACAATCGGGAATATTATGATCATTCTTGACCACTCTAAAACAAATCTACTAGGTAACTAGGTGGTATAAATAAAAAACAAATCTTCATAATGGACACAACTTCGAGTGTCGCAATTTTGGAAGCACACATAATTAGAATTAATTACAGTTTGCTTAATAAAAGTTCAGGAAACATTGTCCTGTTTCTGCATAATAGTAATCTTTGATCTTATAATGTAAATATATTTTAAATATAAACTTTTTAAAACAACATAATTTGAACATAAAACCTGTTATAAGGATGTTCCTCACTATTCCGTCCATTTGATTTTATCCTTTATGCTTTTATTAACGAATCTAGCGCCAGTTTGTACTTCTTGGCTGTCATTCATTTTTATTATGTTACGATTTACCACTTATGTTTATACATATTTGAATTGTGACATTTAAAAAATTAGTATTTTTTTTCTTCATATTTTATTTATTCATTTATTATTTATTTATTTATTCTCTAACCAGTATTTTAAGTCAAATCATAAAAAAATATTTCATTTTTTAAAGACATTTAGCAATGGAAAATATTTTGAAAAAGTTAAAGTTTTATTGAAAAATTGATGTCATGTAAATGACAATTTGCTTTTTATTATTGGATGTTTTCAAATCATCACTTTGGGCGGGGTTAAATTATAATTTGAATATTTTTAGTTGTTTAGATGTTATCCATTTACTGAAGTTGCTTCAGTTGATTGGAAATGCAGATAAATTTATGATTTCTTCAAATGATTGCAGTTTTTCAAAAGAATGCATTTTAAACCAAATTTTTTGTAAATAATATGAATAACTATGAAACTGCCGGCAGTTTGCAGACTTAAACATACTTGGGACGCGATTAGAATTGTTCAAAAAATTTCAGAAGTGTCCATTATGAAAACCATACACTGCATAAATAAAGATCTATTTTACTAAAGTGATAAAAATCATCACTGTCTTAAGCTTTTCCATTACATTCTTTACCCTTCACATCGGCATGACCATTCATTTTCAATGATTTTTTGCAATCGAATCCATTCGACAGTCCGTTGATTTTATTACTGTCTCCATCATATCCATAATCTTGAGGTCCACGGGGATAAAAACAGAATTTCTTTGATGTCTTCCAATCCTCTCTTAAAGACAAATTAAACATGGAGTAGTCAGGACTTCCAGTTACTTCTTTTTCAATGTTGAGGAATTTGGGGAGCGTTTCTTTTAGACTGGCTTCGTCAAGAGCCGAGTACGTTTCAAGCAAAATTAAGCCTTTACATCTACAAATATCGTAATTACTATAGCGTATTGCATAAAAAAACTTATATTTGTTAAAAATAAATAAATTTACCTTGGATGACTGGGTTGTTGATAGATGTCAAGCTGAAAATACTGATTGTTGTAAATAAAACACCTTCGTTTTTTGAAAATAGTAAAATGAGAATTGTCCTTTTGTGTTAAAAGGTTGATATAGTCCCGATGTGTTATTTGTGTTTTTACTTCGATCACTTGACCACCTGGGTGATTTTGTCGTCTCACAGTATGAATATAACTGTAATGCCCTGTAATTCAAACAATGATAAATATTTATAAGCATATAACCTGCCTGATTTTACAGCTGGTAGCGGTAATTTGACAATTCGGGGATCCCCATAATCAGCAAAAAAACTGTGAAATTACCGCTAATGATTAAAAATTCTTAACTAATAAAATTACAATTAATACTCAAAGAAATGTTAGTAGATAATAAAAAAGACCCTATTATACTTTTCAATATATTTGCAAATAATGTTTTACAAATATAACATCATGGGTAAAAAGTACTTCATAAAACGAAATCAAATCATAAAATTCAAGTGACAACTACAAATAACAAATAAATAAAATCTAATAATTTTGTGCTCTACAAATAACGAATTTTTCTTTTCTCACCTTTCTGTCCTCTTTTTCGTAACCTGACTTGACTGGGAGAATTAGATTGCAAATAATTGTGAACCACTTCGAAATCTTGAAATGGAGGAAACACAGAATCGTTAGGAAGAGGACCTCTAACCAGGAACTTGAGTTTGCGTGCATTCTTCAACAATCGATCACCAGTGTCGATGCCTATTTTATGACATACTGAACCGATCATACGCCGTATTTTTCCTTCGAAATCGGTGGAGTTATCGATCACATCAAAATATGGATGACCCACCCAAGAAGCGGCTGCATTAGAATCTAGCTCACGGGCCAACTCTACGCCCTCAGAACGGCAACTATGGTCCTGTGCAAAAAAAGGAATTATTAAATTTTGATGCTTTGTAATTCGATATCATTACCTCAATGGAATAAAATTCTTCTGCGCCCTTTGCTGCCGAGACCATATGAATAATTTGATTGTAACGATTATCTCGAAGCTCTACATTATTCCAATTGTTGTCTTTCATGATGTGTTCCCATTTTTCTTTGGTTATAACTAAAAACAGATTATAATCAGCATCAATATAAAATATTACAACAGAATTTCGCTTACATGCTGAAGCATCCATGGCACCTCTATCACAAATTATAAGACAATTTCTACTGCAAGTTCTCCCAAGTTCAAAGAAGGTGTTTTCAATTTGAATCATTGTTTTCAAGAGGTTTTCTTGAAACTTGACGGCTGAAATAGAAAAATAAAATACGATAAATTTCTGTTACAATGAAATGTTTTACAATCTACAAGTTAAATTATAAAGCAAGAAAGCAAATTAATTACACAAATGAAGAGGCAATTGATCGTTTATCAACAACTCATTCTAAAAAATTTAAATCTACCCGTCTGATTACAAGACAAATCAATTTATTCAAAGGCATCATGTATTTGCGTGCGTGATTCTCATGACTTAAAATAATTATTTTCAACCGATCGATTATTTTAATTTTGTTTATTTTGAAACAAAAAACACATCACGTGATAAAGAAGTTAAAAGAAACACGAAAGCTCCACAAGATGTTAGCAATAATACGACTTCGGAGCATACTGAGTTGAAGGGCAACCTTACCCTCACTACGAATAGGTTCGTCTTCTTCACTCCTATTAATTTTCGCTCGAAGACCACGGGCTTCATAAAAAAAATGTAATCAGCAAAAAGAAAAACATAAAAATAATTTTGAGATAAACACAAAAAAGTAAGGGGGCTAAAACACCACTGTCTTAAATTTTGTTCCCTTACAGATGACGTAACAGTAAGCTAGGTGACATGAAATACTGATAAGTCAAATAATGTCTTTCTGATGGGCTGAAAACGAATGGGATTTCAACCTGAAGGGGCAAGAGTCTCAAATATTTATAGCAACACAAATTGCAAAGTAAATAGTCGTTCGAGAGTGCGACTGTAAATTATTTAGTATTGCAGTACTTCAGAATTATCCATAAAACATTGTGTAAATGGAGCTTTAATAGAGCTTGACGTGAGCAGACGAGGATTTGATTGAACTGTTGGAAACTTTCCATTATATTAAATCAAATTGTTTAGATTTCCACAAACACTAAATGTATTAACTTTGATGAAACTTGTTGAGAAGAAACTGATTTAAAAACGAATAATGGAATAAAAAATAACATTCGTTTAATTAACAGAATAAAACAGCAAAACAGATAAAATAAACAATTACCCTTAATCCTATATGTATTCCTAGCTACAAATTTGTGTCTGCATCGGACTGTTATTTTATTTTCTTGTGAAACTGAATTCGTGTGAGTAAAAATATTTTTTTCTAATAATACAAATGTTAAAATTATTATTTGTTAATTTTAAGAGGAATAATGATTGTTGTAAATAAAGTTTATCAATTCCATCACCAACATCGGATAACAAAATTATAAAATAATCTAATTTCTTCACTAATTTCATATCACTGAAAACTGCATACAGTTGTCACAAAATGATATACAGGAACAAAATTATCTATAATGGTCAACTTTTTATTTTTTTATTTTTTAGTTAAAAAGCTAAAGTTACCAACCCAAAATTTCTCTAAATTATCTTTTAAGGTGTACTTGATAACATCAAATGCTTGTCAGAAAGTACAGCAGTTCATTCTACTTTTAAATTACGTTTTGATATCATATAACTTTTTTATAGTGTATCTCTACATAATAAAGTAATCAGGAATTCAGTTAATATCGTTACTACAAGGATTAGTATTGTTATATTCGTATCATTATTATATCTGTATTGTGCACTGACAATAACAAGAAAAATCATTTCATCTAACTTTGTTCAACTACCAGGACCACTGCTTTACACAACTTTACATGTACCCTGATATACAGATAAACGTAAATAAAACAATCGTAAAAATGAAGTTAACCATAATCATCTTTCAGAGATTGTTTGAACCCTAATTTAAAATATTTTAAAGAAACTGCTGTGGGTCGAAATAACTAAAGCTCGAGAATAAAATGATGGAAACATTTAAAGAAAAGCCACATAGCGTTAGCAAATGGATGCCGTAGTAACAAAATCGTTGATTTGGACAATGTGAACGTTCTATATATAGGTACAATCACTTCTTAGTGTTTTCATTATATTAATTCAATATTCAATATCGTTTTGAAGTAAATCGTAAAATCGAAAATAATCAAAAAGTGACGCCTTACTTGACGTTTTGATTCTTTGGAAAAAACTTTGGTCAAAATTCAAAGTGCTTCTGTTATGATTTAAAATTTACATTATTTGAAAACAAGATGAAGGAAGCATGTTAAGAGTTTTCCTTGAAATAACTATTATTACAATTATTTTCATAATTTCCCAATGGCAAAAGAGTCAAGAGTCTAGTATTGCATATCTCATATGCAGATGGATCATAACTGTAACATATTTAGTGTCGTCCATAATAGCAGTCATTAAAGTCAAAGTTAAGCGGTTAATTTACTCCGCGAACTGGGGTTACTTGCCATGTACCCTCCAAGTATTTCTTGGTACTGTTATCGTGTCAGTATGTGCGATAGCTTCGCGCTCGTCAAACAGAACAAATTAACAGGATTCAGCACTGAGATTTTACAAATACTACTGGAAGTGCATACAATGGCCACCGAGGTGGCTTTCACATTATACCGGTCTGTTGACTCTAACTCCAAAAAGCACAAAATCACTTTTCTGTGTGAGCCAATTTTAAATTATGATGCTAGATTTGTTCATTCAACTAGTTTTTTGCATTTTTGTTATTTTGGTGTAAGTAGTAATAATTTGTTATTTCATGGTGTTTACTGTCATTTATCATGTAACATAACAAACCTTATATTTATGAAGCTATAGATTGAACAAAACCAGGTTTTGATGGTAGCACTGTGCTTTGGTGTTATTTTTCTCTCTATTGTCATACATATAATTTCTTGGGATTTGTATAAATTTCAATTATGGATACTTTCCAAATTAAAAAGTAGTTCAGAAACCACCGACAATGAAGTTATCTGGTATTTATATTCAAGGTATCGAAAATTTTCTAGTTTTTTACGAAACAATGACCAAAAGGGTTATCAGCAAACAATTAAACAAAATAACAAAGAGATGGTTATAGCTTCTTGCATTTTAAATATAATTTCTTGGCACCTAGATTATTTACATTTTGGATACTGAAATACTTTACTTTTTTTTGAAAAATAAAGGAAAACCAAGAAGTATTCTTCATTATAATCTACATGGTGATTATTTAAAAAAGAATACATGAGAGTTATTATCCTCACTGTTTTGAATTTCAAAAATTCTGATGCCGATACATGTTATAACGAAATCTATCAAAAAAGCATTAATTCCATTTGAAGCGTTTTCAAATTAGTGCTGTAACCACCAATACACATAAACCCAGTAACTTGTGAAATGAAATACAATTAACTACAAAGATAACAAAACATGAATCAGAAAAAACATTTTGTTTAGATCGCTGATATTTTTATGTTGACCTTAAAAAATTACAAAGTTATTTATAAAAAGTTTCCAGACACGCACCACCGCCGGTTTCGATATCAAGATTGGAAAAAAAATACAATTATCTTTAAAAACATTGCGACTAACGAGAGCAAAACTCTGATATGCCGATATGACAAAAAAATACGAAATAGTAAACAAAAATGTTTTTATAAGATAACATTAAATGCATTGGCGAAGAACAAGCATTTGTTATTAATTCCTCGTTTGCAACAAGAAAACGATAATTACTGCACGTTACATAAGCATTTTTCTGTTTCCAGGTGTGGCAAAATCAAAGAAAAAAACATCTAATTTTTAACGTGTTCATCTGTCACAACCTTGTCACAGTAACATTTTGAATGTTTAAAATGTTTGCCAGCCTAAAATTAAAAAACCTATTATCTATTTTGCCGGGCTCCAAAAACAAGCCTATTTTGGGTATCGAAAGCATAGCTTCAAATAAAAATCTCTGTCCTGATAACTTTTNNATTTTGATTTTCTTTGACCAGACGGTATTTGTGTCTCCCCGCGTTGAACTTTAAGACGATCCACCGTTAGGTTATCTAAAAATAAATACTCAGTTTTGGGTTGAAGCCAAGTTCTTTGAATCTTTTAGAAACTGACCTCTTCATCACCGGATCTGATTAAAAGAATATAATGAATTCAAAAGCAACTTTACTAACTACCACCCAAAATTAAAAATTCAAAGATATGAAAACATTAACAAATTTCGAATATACTGGTCCGTCCTGAATAACTTTGTAAATAATTTCTTTCCAAATTCTTGACGCTTAGAAATTTTTTTTTCAAAATTCCAAAAAATGTAAGTGATTATACATGTACATTGGTCAGTTTTAAATTACTTTTCATGCTTATTTTAAAACTGACGTAATAGTATTAGTAGAAAGGTGCTTCCGAAAAACTTTGCCGGTATATTCAATCTTCTTCTAAATTTAATTTTTATTATTTAATGAATAAGATGATGTCTCTATCCGTTTGATTCGTTTTTGTTTTCCTTTTTTTCCTAACTGTATTAGTTTTTTCCGGTAAATTCAACAGTAAGACCGACTGCATATGAACAAAAAAGTCAATCGTTTAAAACTCTGTTTATCAAAATTACTTTTGTCATTTTACGAACGCCACCTACATATAAAATTAAAAATTGAAACAATTAAGATCCATACACAATGATAACAATAATAAACTTCAAATCTTTGTAGTGAAATCGATAAAAGATGCTTGTGATAAATTGAACGTAAAGTAGTGCTTTCTAATTTTTATAACGTCATCAGTTAAACTTCATTTAAATATTTTAATCGTCAATTAAACATGCGATTAATTTTGAAATGTATAATTATATAATCCAGGAATAAGTTGTCAAATTTATTGTTCATCATGTCTTTTAAGTAATATGAATAATGAAATACGTTAAATACATGGCTGACTATTACCAATATAAGAATCATAATGACAAGACTATATTATGGTTTTTTCGAAAATTTCACAATATTATAAAAGTAAATGACGCTGAATACAGGTAAATANNACATCACAATCGAAAAAATCAAAATTTGGTTGTGTTATTGAATTTAAAATTATTATATTAGTATTATACCTTTCTTTATATTTTAAAAGTTTCTATTTACTCTTAAAAAAAATTGTAAATGTATTTTATAACGTCCATTTTTTGTTTTTGATATTACACAGTTTAGACCACAAATTACGCATTTCAGAAAATAGGCTGATGAGCATCTTAAATGATCAAAGCTGAACAATACTTGTGCACTTACTAAACGATGTCATTCCTATGTTTAGAAAACTGAAATCAAAAGAATATATTTTAACCCGAAAGTAATTTCGATGTATCATGTTAGCAAAGTGATATTCCACCGTCTGGTGATTACCAATATACCATCATCTTTTTTAATGCTAAAAGTTAAAGCTCTCACCGTCTATACCCTGTCGTAAATGAATTATCAAATAACTAGAAAAAAGATTTTAATTATCATAGTATATCTTGTTTCAATTTTACAAGTAATTCTAGTTATACGAACCAACCTGTACTGCTTGTATAAATTATACTCTTTATAAAATTTGTTTGAAGTCAGAAAGTATTATTAATCTCGTATATACTTCACGTTATTTGAATGTTGTCATTCAAGCACTTCCTTTTCTAAATAAAATAATTTTTGAGTTGACACTATTGGTAGCTGGCTTTTGTTAAATTTTATTTTCCACAATCATTGGTGTTAATAACATCTTTAAGATTTAATGCGGACCGGTTACGCACCGTGATGCTTATAATGGTCAAAGTTTTTTCACGAATACTCAAGGCCGTCACTTTGTCCCAGTATCATAAAAAAAAGTTGAAATTGGGATATATTTAAATTATTTTCGCGAGCAAACAAATAAGAATCGACAATTTACCAAAAAGCAATCATTTGCCATGTTTATACACAATTTGATAAATCAGCAATTAATTAACGTTAATAATTTGGGAGGCTGTAGAGGCAATTAACAAAACTCTTGTAAGCTTGGAATTACATTTTGTTTTTCAAAGGTTATTTCTCACATCAGCGTCATAGCTTTTTATACATTTTCACTAAATATTTACGATTTGAAGTTAAATTATATTCCTTTGCCCGGTAAACAGCAAACTTAATAAATTAAATTTCATTTATCCAAATTGATGTGTTCCTACTCGAATTAACGAAATTTCACTGACTGGAGCAATAATATTTTATTTAAAACATACCTTTTCAATATAAAATTCTATTAAAAATAAATCCCATTAATTTCAATAATAATTACTATAACAAATTTGTTTTATGGATTGCATTTTAATCACATGCACATTATTATAAAAATACATACTGTATGTTTATTGTTTACTTAGTATTTATTTTGTTTTTCCTTCAAGATATAATAAATAAAACACAATAACGAATTTTGAGAACAATCTTCATTTATTATTTGAAATTTTAGGTACAATGCAACTGGGTTCGACAATTTACATTTTCTTTGCCTTTTTAACTGAGAAAGTGAGATAAAAGGTTAAAATATTTACAGATCAGACAAAGACAGAACTAGATCTGCGTGTTAAAAAAATAATAAATAACTATTATCAAACTTGACTAATGTCTGTAATAATATATTTTATATATTGGTTGGCGATCTGCAAAAACCTCTTATCTTCAAATTTAATAAAAATTAGTTGCGTTACATAATTTTTCTTTTTTTGATATAATTATCAAACACGAGGTCATTTTGTAATTCCTATAATATCCATCACAGGAGGTTCTTCACTTTTTATAAATTCTTCTTACAATTATTCAAAAAACTAAGAAGCTTCAGTACTTCTTGAATTCGACCTCAACTTGGAATGTATCCACAATCTTAGGTAATGTAATACCCAACTAATTTTATGTACGATCACAACAACAACCAAGCTTAGCAAGCAAATCCCTACAGTCTGTCCTGGCTTATTACCCCAGTCCAAAATATAATAAATATAAACTTTTCCACTACTATTGGTCCCACCCGCCAAGTAGTAAATATAACTAAACAGAGCGTAAGATATTCCAAATAAAAGAGAGTAACTGGAATGCAACAATTGAACAAATAAATCTATCATGATCAGCACTGAATTATTCCCATGCACCAAATAATTCAAAACTTCCACCTTTGTCTCAGGATCATACAAGAATGACCAAAACAAAATGGTTATTACAAAAGCAACGTTAATGCTTTTGTAATATGATATTGACTGCCCGGTAGAACTTGTACAATTTCAGTGTAGAATCTTGTAAACCTGGAGCACTTCGTATAACGGATAACACACAAATCGACAGAATGATCGCGGAAAAAAGAGCTTGCAATGTACATACTGTCAAACCCCAGTTTGTCAAATAAATTAATCACTTCACCGTAACTGACAACGGAGCGTCCATATTGTTCATGTCAATAATAGATATTATGAAAACGGTCAAAAAAAATATTGCTATCAACCATCTATAAATAAGATAACTTGTAGCTGGTTTCGGCTCTTTTTACCATTGAGAAATTACGAAAATGATTGGTTCATAGTGACTTAAAAACAACTGCTTTAAAGAAAAGTGCTTCTTACAGAATTCCACCATTTTACTCCTCAGTATAGCTGATTAATTTATCCTTCCGGCATTACCAGATGCAAATAAAATATAGTTAAAGATTAACTAAAAGTATTTTTAACCTATAAGTAAAATAACTGCCACCTCACCACACAAAACTGTAACTGTTAACGTCCTTTACACGATGTGACAACAGCTGTCAACAAATAACATTAATGATTAACAACTAATATAGACAAAAAAATTTAAGGATCAATAAATTAAGTATACGATTATTTAATCTCTAAATCTGTATGAGTAGCATTGTTTCCATCTGTATCCATTATTATTTCATTTATCTTTTTTCTGAAAAAATAGTTTCATACTACAACACCAATGACTTGATATTACTCGAACCGCATAATAGTGAGTGACAAAAAAAAGACATCCTAAAACACGACTTCCAGTCGAGGGGTGTCTCTGGGACGTCGATTACCTAGAAATTGTTTAATTGGTGAAGAATAATGATTATGAATGGAAAAAGATTATTTATGAAGTGCAGACTAGTGTCACTTGATATTAATTTCGTACTCTCACAACTATTGAAATCTTCCTTGTCAAGTGTACAATTCACCCAGAACATTCTGACGTTTGTGGGAACTTTTAAAAAACTAGAAATAAAAGTTTAAAAATTTCAGTGACGGCTATGTAACAACTAAAAAAACTTCGAAATTCCCGCTCCGTCATTTTCCTCAATATGACCGACGAACGCGACACACTTCAAATAAAACGACACTAGTGCAGACAACGGGATATTATGACAATTTTCTTTTATTTGTTCATTTTGTGACCATTAGGGACTTTATAGACAGATACACGTGAAAGATAAAAAAAATAGGAACTTTTGACACCGCTTGCGATTGTATGATAAAGTAACGTTAAAAATTTACAATTTCACAGATCAAGTGTCTTTTCAATTAGATTATTTGTAAAGATTTGGCAAATGATTATTAAGTAAAAAATAAATGTTACGAAACTAGAGCACAATGTAATAAAGTTATTGACAAAAAAGGGTGTGGGAACTAAAACGAAAAAATGATTGCAGTGTATGGACAAGATTCATATGTTACTTTGAAGTTAAATTCTGGTGTAAACAATTTCGGTGGGGCAAAGAATCCATACAAAGTCCAGTCAATCAACTGAGACACAAACTGCAGAAAATGTCATAGAAGTTGAAAATTTGGTGTACTTACAGATCGACGAGTAAAGGTCTCCGTTACTGCTACTATCCAAAACGAGTGTTCA
>QDEB01080616.1:0-10648 GCA_004193795.1 Asbolus verrucosus
ACAAAGAATCCGTACACAAAATTTGAACTCGATAGGTCACACCGTTCTCACGCTATCGGTGTGATGTCCTAGAGTACCTGCGAGCGAGCGAGTCACATGGACAAGATCAATAGCGCTCCTCGCTAATGCTCGTGCGCTAAAAGGTTTATTATGCATATTTTAACATAAGTGAAAAGAAAAGTAAGTTTTGCAATTTTGTTGCTTGTTTTCTTAATGAAAGATTTAAATATTTATTTAAGTATCAAGGGCGGTAAGTACAGTTTACTGGACGAGGATAATAAGTAATTTTAAGATTATAAAACCTCCACAAAAGTCGAGGTCTCTAATATTGTCAGAGACTGGTACAAAAGTTCGAATTCCGGATTATATTTTTTTGCACGATCGGAGCAGTAAAATAAAAATACAAAAATTGAAAGTAAGTTTTTAAAAATTACAACTATTTTTTAAAGTTACCTTTGTTTTGGTTATTCTGGAGTTGCAGTTGCAATTGCTATGGTATAGCAACTGCTTACTGCTCGTAAGCTTTTTGCGTGATTTACTGCCTTGCAGTTTTAAAAATCAAAGTTATACAGTAAACACAACTTGCTGCCTTGGAAACAGAGCAAGTAAATCCATGAAGATATCCGATTGTGCCAAAAAGAATAATGGACTGAAAAATTCCTCGATTTCTTTTTTTTTTGAAAACCCTATTTATAATTTACTTAAATAAAGTATTTTTGTGTGTTTGTTTCTTTTACCTTGTTTTCGGTTTGTACGGTGTTTCAAATATTTTTTTAATGAAAAATGCTTTATAAAATATCACCCTTAAATAGAACTAGAGGTTATGAGGGAAAGCATATTGGGCGAAATTTTTCAACAAGAAATTTTCTGGACTTGTTTAAGAACGATCAGATAAAATCTACTGTACGTAAAATAAGTATTCACATAATTTTGTAGAAGTTTTTTAGAGAACTTTAACGTTAATCTTGCATCAGAGTCGGTAGAATGTGAAAAAAGTTAAAAGCATTAAACAAAAATGAGACAGACAACATACTGACTCACCTACATGGAACATGGATTAGAATAATTACACAAATTTTAAGAATTATTATACTCTTATGAATAAATATACATTTCGCCGCGTGTTTCATACAATCCTCACAAAATACAAAGTTTCTTTATGTTCTGAAGTAAGTTTTAAAGAGGGTACTTACATTAAGTTGAAAACCAAGAACATTAGTTTGTTCATCTGGACGACTTGCCGCTGGAAACCACCAACCGCACCATATTATTATAATAGTCCCCTTCAAATTTAAGGACATTCCAAAGAAAATGAAATTCTTAAGAGAATCCAAGTTGATACTATCGGAGTTAGAAACAACGCCGCCACTACATTTTAAAGAAAATTTGGTATGTAAATTATGTTTTCAGATACTAAGGCCACATGCATCGACAACTTGTCGAATACATTATCAAATAACGTGTAGAGTCCATTGTTTTATGTAATATACTTCGTTGCGTACACACTTTGTAATTTATTGGATATCGGACATAGACAGTGTATGCTATGATCGAAATAATTTTGTTATCTCATGCATGATGTAGTATTATTACCTTTTTTTTGTATAATTAAAGAGGGTGAATAATTGAGAATGTAAAATTATTATTTAATCATACTGCATTTCAGAATACCTCCGGATCAGATAGTTAGAAGTTTAACACATATTACGTGTATATGTAACATACATCCACACTGAAATGTCTCGGTTGTAATAGCAGTTATGCGCGTATTAGTAGTTAATAATAGAGTTATATATAATTATATGAAAACCACTTTGTTAAGCTTGTTCTCTTTGTTAAGATATACCTAATATCTTGCGAGCCAACACGATCAATAAATTAAATACGAACTAAGAAGAAAGAAAATCAAAAGTTTTATATTAAGATTTTACGACTCCATTACCTCTTCGTCAGAACTTCAGTTTTACGCGAAAAAGAAATTTCAGCTAATTATTATTATCGTGAAAATGTCAAAAATAATCTCTCTTCTATCCATTGTCATATATTATTCATATAGTTTAAATTTCGTTTAGTTTCGTTGGCTTTCTAAAAGAGTCAAAATAATTTTATCGGTAGTAATTCTATATTTATTATAAGTCAGAATTCGTTCAAATTTGGTGATCATTTAAAATTTTTGCTATAGCCCCCTGCCCTCCGATTTCATTTGTAGGTACTTTTTAAAAGTATTTGAATCAACTTTCTTTGCTAAGATTTTGAAATTATGGGCAGCAGATTTTTAAATTATCAATATTAGATTGGATTAGAGAGATCTGTGATTTCCCCATTAAAGAAAGTAAATTGTTTCTATTGTTATTAAAACTGACGGATGATAATAACACTGTTCGTTTGACCTGACCTAACCTACAGGTACATTTGATATATTTTTAGAATTTATTCAAAATATGTACCTTATACATTTTTGGCTGCTTTGTCAAATTTTTCATTTTTTGCTGGGAAAATCAACAGTAATTTATTTATTTATCATTTTGTTTTGTGACAATTTTTGTGAAATTTATTGTTTATTATGAAACGACCCTAGTGAGCTTTAAATTGATATCAACGGATTGTATTGTAATATTTTGCGTTTTGATATTACGCTGACTGAAATATTTTTTAGCGCACTACCATTAGCGAGATGAACTCTTGAATTAACGACTTTACCAAAATGTGCAGTTTTAATGCGTTAATGGACATTGTACTCCAAGAGATGCGGGAATATATACTCTCACTGTGCTATTATTTAAGATAAAGCGTTCACATTTTGTAAGTTTGCGACAAAGAGCCAATACAAGCAAACAAAAAAGAATTGAGATTCGTATTTAGCGCATGCGTTATTAGCTGTCAAAATTCTGAGAGAAGAACCGTATTGTCTCAAAAATGGTTCAAAATGTGGAAATACTACTTTCACGCATACATTCCTTGCCTCAGTGTAGAGTACTAATATAATACACGAACATTCCACATCAGCCCCTTATTCCCTAAATATAATGTAATTCAAGATAACGTTATCAAATTTTACAGTCCCAACGTACACATCGACTGAGTGCTATATATAAAAGAAAATTTGAATTTCAGTCAAAATTTTCGAAAAGAAAATCCAGTTTTCTCGAAAATAGTAAGAGTAAAGCCCGGTTGCACCAACGCTTGTCAAGCGTTGATGATTTGTTAACGATTCATCAAATCATAGAAACCATTGTTAAAACGTTGGTTACCATTGTTTTTTGATGAATGATTAATTTGATGAACGTTGGTGCAATCGGAGGTAAGTGTTTGCAATTTACACTCAAACAGCTTTTAAATTGAAGAAATTATGTAAATGCAATAATAATAATAATAATAATATAATATAATATAATCAACAATACCGGGTTACACCCGATACACCCGAATTTAAATAGTATAGCGTACGTTGTTGGATAATATGACATAATATTGGGGGAAATACTCAATAATAGAATAATAAAAATACTTAATAATACCCGGTAATACCTATTAATAGAAATGTTCTTTTTTCCCATGTAAGTGCAGACTCTGCACCCACATTAAATAATAAGAAAGGACATCGATTGATTTCAGAAGTACACTACTTTCAAAGATCTCCCAAAAATCAAAAATCCACGGGATTAAAAGATCCACACGCTTTGCAGACTTTTTTATTTGTTTTCAAATCAAGTTAATTGTTCAAACTTTTTTATTCATTTCGCCTAAAGATGTAGTGAATGTTTTAACGAAATGCCTTTATAAAAAAGTAAAATTGTCAAATAGGATTTACTCCGAGGCAGATCGAAGCCACAACTTTTTGTGGCTTTTGGCAAAGAATCATAAGCAGTTCAGGAAAAGTTATGGTACTCCTGAATTGAATCACAACCAGCTCATATAAAGTATTCCAACGTCTGCATTAAAATAGTTTGAAATAGTTTGATTTTATTTTTTGTTTGTTGCAAAATACTATTTGAATGTTTCTTGTCCCTTTATGTATACTTCGGGTGATTTTGTCATTTGTTTCTGGTACGAACAAACAGATCAATCGTACAGGTGTTGGGGTAAGATTGTAACTGGAAATTATTTCAATTAAAAATAAATGCCGAAATTTATTTGTGTGATCTTAGCTTGTTGTCATGTTAACCCAGTGGAATAATTAAAACTATGGCAAGGTAAATTAGGCAAATTTTCTGTGAAAGGCGTGCTATTCTTGTGCAGCTAAACTAATTAAAATATACCACTGCCTGTTTTATTCTACTCCACGCGGCACACGCAATTATAATTTCGGTATGCAGCAACGAGCAAAGGCGTACGTCGTTATTAAATTACAAAAGAAAGTCATTCGGTTAATGTTTCCCCGTGTAATATTTCGTAGTGCCGCCCGTCAGATTAAAGTTATTGTTCTTCCTGAATAACAAGGGTGTTTTTATTACGAAATCGTGTTCAGCGAAAGTTTATATTTTAATAACCACCTTTGAGAATGAAATCGAAACCAAGTTCTTTCAGGTGGTTAATAAAATTGTACGTTGGCAACATTTGCATAAAATACTGTCAACGCCGTAACAGTCTGGTTTTGTTTTATTTCCTAATTTGCGTAACTGTAGAACTCCGTTTTAAATTTCGTTTTTGACGCCAATTTTCTTTTGTAAATGTATCCACCGCTCCTGAAGCTCACTACGATTTTGATTCGATAAAAAAAGCGTTCATTTTCCAAAGTTTCGCAATAGAGGGCACAGAGTACTCGAATCAACAAGCTATTGTTACGTTTATTTTCAACAATTTTAATGAATGTGGCGGGTTAATAAAGTGGGTACTTACAGTTGAAATTGCGAATACGAAGCTCCGCGAAGCTCATTTCCATTTGTGAAGTACAACTAAGTATTCATACGGAAAATTCTCGATAATTATTAAGCAGATTACGAATTACAAGTTTGAATAGGGAACATGAAGAATAATAGCATTTGATATTGAATTCATTATTCTTACCACGGTTTACTAACACTGAAACATAATAACAACAAAGCAGAATGCGAAGTATTAAATCAATGAAAAATACAACTACAAAACCACTCGCAACATAAAATCTCGAATTGACTTTTTCTGTACACTTCTTAATTGTTTTTTTTTTTGTTTATATTTTGAAATATTAAAATCGATATGAAAGTAAATCAAAAATAAAAATTACTGCAGGATCATAACCCCAAAAAACATACAAATTCAAATAACGAAATACCCCACTATATTACAGCTTAACTTATTCTTGAAAAACTATTTCAAATTTTTAAAGTCCTCTTAAATCAGTAATTGGGTCTTAAGAAAATGTATTAGTTGAGATGACATAAAAGAATCAGTTTAGATATTTAAAAGAAAAAAGAAAAATTCAGAATGATAAGTTCCAGTGTATGAATTGTACAACCAAAAATTACAATTCGAATGATAGCGATTGCTCTTAATCAACAGTTTTTATTATTCAGATAAATAATACAGTTTGTTCAAAAAAGGTGTTTCATTGGCGAAACTTAAAACATTTATAAATAAGGAATTTTGCCTTATTTTTGGCGATTTCATTTGAAGTCTCGATTAAAGTTTCCGACATGAACACAGGCTGTGATTGCGTTTCTCATGCATATTATAAATCGACGACAGATGCCTGCAAATTAAACTCTAACAAAGAAACAATCCGTATTGAAGTTATTTCCGATAAAGTGCATGTTCTGAATTATAAAGAAAATTTTAGAATCAACGTTCGCTTAGTTGTATTTCGCTTCCGTATGGTGTTCCCGTCGAAAATTTGAATTTCACTTGATCTGCAACACATTATATTTTGCATTTACTTTTACAACACGTAACTTCAAAGTGGAGAGAATTTGTCGATTTGAATTTGATTTGATCAAGCAAAGCCAGTTTAATAACGACGCTATGCACATCACACAAGAGTACAAAGGGAAGTTACAGGGACAAAGTAGTCTTGTAAGTAATAATGTGAGTGATCAAAGGTTTGTAATTGATTGATTTTCTTATTTTGATGTTTTAATATTGCGGCTTGAACTGAATTAATAATTATTCGCAGTTCCACTTTTATCGTGATTTCCTCCTGAAATAAATAATCGAACTGTGAAGACCCCCAATCAGTGCAGTGCAATTTTTTTTTGATGAGTAGGCCGCATAATGTAGTAGCACTATTTATTCTCGTCGTAACCTGGGTTTTGTGGTAAGCTTTTATCATAAAAAAAAAACCGTTTTCACATTTTACGGCAATAATTATTAAAGGTCGGACCAAAGTTTTTATTCCGTGTATATAAGACGTAAAAGCATTAACTGAAGCGTAACTCTGATATTATAGCCGAAGCATAAATTGTCAATTATTTCCGTCGATAGTGTTACCTGGGAGATGACAGGATAATGCAGGTTGTTCTACTTTCGTCGTAAATATCACATTTAAATATAATGAAATTGCATTTACGAATATCGTAACCTTTTCAATATTTTTTAAACTACAAAGTGTGGAACAAATATTTTAGAATCATCGTTGTAAGCTTAACAGTATTAGTTTTTCAAAATAGAAGGGTTTCTGCTAAAATTTAATAATGACCTATTTACAAAATGATACTCTGTACACTTCTAATATTCGTCAAAATCGAAGTGTGAAGCATTGTGATGTCACTGTGATGACATGAATAACATTGTGATGTCATTTTGAAACTGAAATTTAGTGTAATTGGTAAAGTGTTAATAATTATTGAGTTATAGACAAAAACATGACGTACAGTGAATTGCTTTTTTGATTATTGTGAAATTAATTTCATTTAAAAGTGTCTCCATATATAAAAGTGGGATATGTCTACATGTATTGGACATTTGTTGCCTTTAACCAAAAATCGACAATCGAAATCACGTTGGATTAAAAAGTGACAGAGTCTATAAAATACATCCGCAAAGGGCGACTGATTGGATAAAGGGGCTATTGTAGAGTGCCAATGGACCATTATAGTGCTAGTTAAGGGTTGTTCAGAATGTTATTGAGGCGATGGACGGTGATTTGAGCCCCCGTCACGTGCTCCTGGGAACAACCTCCAAGTCCAACAACTTTCATACATATATCTTGCTAAATGTTCTTCGTACCAGTCCAGCCTTAATGATGTTTACGGGTGTACGATTGGAGAAATTTATTATTCCGAAAAGCAAATAAATGTACGAAATTTTACTGTGTTGTAATCCTCTCTAACAGGAGATTTATTATCGAATTGCAAGAAAGTTGAGAACCATTTTGCATGCTTAGAGCAAGTCGAGGAGATCATTATATTTTAATAGATTCCGTCGTTGACGTGAAAAAAAATACAGATCTAATGAACAGTTTAACAGAAAATACCTATTATAGAGAGGCAGAACGGTAGCACAGATCTTGAATGACAATTATTCTATTCTCGATTGACTTTGAGCCCGAAAAAATTGACACAAAAGCTCAGAAGTGCAATATTAGATTAAATAAAAAATAAATAATCGTATACCCCTCTGGTTTAGGGCCAAGTGCTAGAATTTTATTAGGTCGCGCAAGCGCATCTAACATGACCTAATGACCACTACATTTGCAGTTCCCGGGACCGACGGCTTTACATCTCCTCCGAAAGATGATAGCGACTTAAAAAACCGATAGACTCACCCGGATTTGAACCTGGGACAAAGGGTATTGAAACCACATACAAAACCTAATAGTCTGTGTCACTATATAATATTAGATTAAAACAGAACTTTAATGTTTTCACATTTTAATTATTTTTTAATAGGTGGTGTGTATGAAAAGCAGCAGATTAGAAGAAACTGTGTGAGGATTAAAAGGTTTCTTGCAATAAATCTTGAGTTGAAGTTTACGCACGTATCATGGCCTCCCCTAAAACTGGGAATATTTTGATGTGTTTAGAATATAAAGTGGAAATAGTACCTTACAGCTTAGAATCCAGCATAAACACACGTTAACCAAGGAGTTAAGTCTATTTTATGTAAGTTACTACCGCTTTAGATGGCAGTTAACCGGGCGTAACGACAGAGCAACAAAGACTCGGGTGAGATCAAGAGGTGAAAGTAATGTGTGTGTAGACCGGTGCTAAACAGGAAGTCGGAGAAAACTACAAGGATCAAGTGCGAGTTCCACGGAAAACTGCCGCTTCCTACGCATTAAAACGTTACCTTCCTTGATCTTCTAACCTTGATAAGAATTAATTTTCAATGAATGACTGTTACGTGTACGAGTCGTAATTACGTTGCCTT
This sequence comes from Asbolus verrucosus, assembly GCA_004193795.1. Lineage (NCBI taxonomy): Eukaryota > Metazoa > Arthropoda > Insecta > Coleoptera > Tenebrionidae > Asbolus > Asbolus verrucosus. Next base: position 8,287 of record QDEB01080616.1, read on the forward strand.
GAATGGAACTGCAATGACGTAAGAATATTTTCGACTATTTGTTATAAAGATTTGGAGCTGTCAGTTATTCCAAAAACAAAGAAGCCACGCAATAACCTATGACTTGAAGTCACACAGAAAAGTTTATGTTTTCACTTAACGATAAGTTTGCTGTGTTCGTTATTTTTATTATTTTGTTGGGAGTTCTTTTAAGTAGATTACAAATACAAAAGGTTTTTTCCTCGGTTTTTTCCCACCTGCCATTTAGCAGGCGTAATCCATATTTTAAAGTAAAAGTCGCCATCGATTATTTTTCCGTTTTTTATGATATATTATCCGTTTGCGTTGTAAAACTCGGAAAAGCATCCATAATAACATCGAATTTTAAATAAAGCACAAAATTTGTGTTTGAATTTTAAAGTTATTTATGTCCGTAAAGTGGCTGCTTTTTGCTCGAGATATCACAGATCTCACAGCATTTGAAAACGTGACGTTCTTAAATGTCATAGCAAATTAAGTGCTTTGTAATCAAAAAAAAAATGTAACGAAAGAACGTTTTTTACGCATAATTTACTGCACTTCAAGTGGTGACAGCAATTTCCAATACAATACAACCAAACCACGTTTTTGATCAGTAACAAAATCATTTATTAATGTTTCTGTAATTTTGCATTTTGAATAAAATTTCTTTCGTTTTCGGCAGTAGTTGAAGAAATAAAACTCCAGAGATCTTTGCGTAGCAAATACCGAGCAAACGTGTTTAGCTCGAGAGGACGCCATTCACAAAAATACGTTGTGAATTTGACACAAATCGATGACAGAATAAAATCAGGTCCCATCAACTTTGCACAGTGAAAGGTACAAAGTGTATTCCGAACGTGATTTCAATTTAACACCCTATTAGATCGTGCAAGCGAAGTTGAAATTTCCGATTTTAACAAGACAATTCGTAACAAAGCTCAAGATGTAAATACTAATCATGATTAATGTTGTTTTATTGTGTTGTTTGTTATGGAAATTATGTGCAGGAGTCGTTGATGTGTCCGATAATATTGTCATGATACATGTTCCCTTTTTTACGTAGTAATAATGTGGACAATAAACTTAATCAAAACTCTAATATGTGATTGAAATGAAATATCAGCAACACGTCAGTCTTTTTAGCCTTAAATTAGCGATCATAAAGTTCTTTTTTTTGACATTTTCATTTCTATTGATTGTTGCTTTACACTGTTCCGCAGATTGTATTGTAATAGAAATTATATGAAGCAACGTTCTCACACCCATACCTACGTCTCTAACATTATCTCATAAAAATAAGGTTCCAATAAATTTGTAAACTCTACGTCATCTTAAAAAAATCTCGCCAAATAATGGATAGATATTGCCCAAAATTTGGACAATTACATACCATTTGCAAAACGTTTAAAAATATGGTTGTTTATACGAGGATGATTTAGAGTTTTATATACCAATCTATGAAACAAAAGACGAACGATCTACCGTTTTTTGCCGTCAAGTAGGTGTGACACTGTAAGTTCACAGACCAAGTTTCTTTCCAGTTCGATCATTTGTTAAGATTTGGCAAATAATTATTGATTAAAAAATGAATAATACGAAACTTGACCATCACAGTGTCATAAAGTTTTTGACAAAAAACGGCAGTGAATAAAGCAATAGTGTAAAGCAATGCACGAAAGAATGGTTGCACCAAGTTATTTTAAAGTTAAATTAAACAGTTTCAATGGAGCAGAGATTCCATGCAAGATGACCCATTAAGGCACGAACTGCAGAAAAAGTAAAAAAATTTGAAAATTTCGTGCAAATCGACGAGTGAAGGTCTCCTTTATTGCCAACGAACTTTCTTTACCTTTGGAATATTTGTACATGAGAAAGGTGCCTGCGTCTGTTGACGAATATTTTTAACTCACGAGCATTAGCGAGGAACGCTATTGATCTTGTCCATGTGACTCGCTCCCTCGCTCGCTGGTCCTCTAGGACGTCACACCGATAGTGTGAGAACGGTTTGACTTATCAAGTTCAAATTTTGTGTACGGATTCTTTGTCAAATTCTTACTTCGTTAATGGGCAATATAGCTCAAAGGGTTGTGGGGGGCGCACAGCCCCCCTTCATTATTAATTAAGATAACACTATGAAATTTTGTCAGTTTGTCACAAACATCGAGGCAAACAAAAGAAAGAAAATCAAAATCGGTTACTTAGCGCCTGAGTTATTAGCTTCCAAAATTTTAAAAAAATTGCCATCTGTGAGAGATTAGCGGTTTTTTTCCTATTATTATAGTAAATTATAGTAAAGGGAAGAAATATATGGAAGAAGCTTGCCACTTTGATGAGGGTTTGACAACTTTATGGTCGACCGTCC
>QDEB01080617.1:0-12140 GCA_004193795.1 Asbolus verrucosus
ACCAATTTCATAATTAAACTTATATTCACTTAAGCAAACGTGAAAAAACTTTCCTAAGGGAGCCACAGACTCTCAAAGGAGGCGGTTGGGTTATTGTTATTCGTAAATTACACCGAAATGTGAGAAATTTTAATATTTTATTTTTTTTTAGTTATGTCAATAATGTTTTGCTTCAAAAAGGTTTTCAACCTTTTTTTATTAATCTGGTGCAGTCAAGTTTTCTTAATTATTTTATTTTCTTAATTTCTCTGTTGATAGAAGAAAATTGTTGTATTAATAGTCGAAAAACATGAATACGTAATTTTCATCGATAACTTGAGTTTCAATCCACGATTTGTCGATTTACTTTTGCGTCAGATGTTATATATAAATAACGTCATATATAATATAACGCTGATGCTACTTTCTGTAATTCCCTCGTATGCTCTTTTATTGAGAAAAAAAGATTTGATGAACTTTTTTTGAGAAAATGTGAAAATAAGGATTAGGATTTTCTTATACATATTTATAAACTAGGTTATCGGGTTAGTGGTTAATGAATCTCGATCGAACTGTTGAAATCGTTACAATGTTTTATGGAGATGATTTCGTTAAGATAACTTTTCAACCAATTTAAGCCAGATTTTGAGGTTTATTAGAGGAACGGGGTTGGCGAGTAATAATGAAAGGGGTTGGGAAGTAAATGTGTCAAGTAGGATTGATTGTTGCGGTATTTGTATAGCGAGGTCTAAATCGTTCGAAATGTGCCATACCGGTGATTTAGGGGACGTGTGCATCATGGTGTTATTTATATTTAGGGCCGAATAGGTGTCGTCGGTCCAGTCGAGTAGCAATTGTAAGTTTCGAACCTCTAGCCTCTAGAAGGCCGTGCTCTATAATTGGCAACCAAGGGAACGGGTGCCAAGAGCCAGTTCGCAGTGGCCGTAAATCTGCGGTTGTGCATTTGCATCATGGCAGCGATCGTTACGACGGTGGTAGTTGCGCGTCGCCGCGTTCCGTCGATGGCAGCACCAGTCGATCGCAATTGCCACTAAGTGTGGAAGTGTGGAGCACATGACGGCAGAGGAAAAACAACATGATACGGCAACAGCAGCGCCCGGACGCAGTCAAACGTCATCGGCGTCGTAGCAATATATAAATACATACGGCGCTGCCGACGTCCCGCGTCTTTTATTAATAGAGTGCGAGAGGCGAGAGCGGGGTCTCTGCAAGCGGACATTTGCAGTGTGAAGAAGCCTAGGTCTTGGGCCATCGAGTGCGCTCGTGGGGTATGGTGCTAGACGTTCGTGGGTCGCGTCTTGGATCGGTGGCATGTGCGAGTCTGGTGATGAGTGAGTGTCGAAACGTCGAATTATCGACAACAGTCTGCGGGACGACGGTGAATGGTGTCCGCAGTGCGCATTAAGCAATCAATGAGGAAGCTGTTGGTGGCAGATCGCGCGATTTTCTCCCATCCAGGCACGAGAGTGCGTAATCCTGCACTTGGTCTCCATCGTGGTCTCGCTCTTGGTCTCGACCTTGGAGGAGTCCCAACTGAGCCCCGACGCCCCCGCTGGTGATGGGACACGGCACGCAGCGCGCCGCCAGCCGGTGACGGTGACGTGACCTGAGGAATGTTCATCCCCGACACGTTGCGCAGCTGCATGGTGGAGCCCGATGTGTCCTCGTATCTCCAGACGCCGTCCTCGGGACAGGTGCCTACCCGCTGCTACCCTCCTTACTCCCCCCGCGCCGTCATGCGTGATATGTAATTAACATGATTAACATGAGTGTTATTCTGTTCTGTAAACTCCGGCTCGGTCGGGATAAGGGAACCCCCGGCCCGACCTGGCCGAGGCCCTCGATGTTGACATGTTTGGTTGTTCTTTGTTTTGTTCTGTCTGTTCATCTCTGCACCGAAGTACCTGTTGTTTTGTGGCTGTTTGCTGGTGTGTTGCTCGGACGCTCGTCATATCCTCCATTGCTCTTTTCGTTTTGTTAATCCACAATTCACCGCTACTCCTTGCTAGCGGCTAAAAATACACTCGTATAAATAGGCGGAATTCAAAGACCACGACGAACGCTTCTATCTCGTGTAGACAACTCGAGGACCATCTGCTCCGGTGTTTGATGCTGCAGCATCAAACAGTTGCCGGCCCCTACACCCACTACCAAACACAGCCAACACCAAATCACCCTTCACTAAAATTTTCTCTTAGGTATTCATCCATCAAACTCGATGCTACTTTAAATCAATTTGCGACACTCCCAAGACAAAAAAAACAAAACTTTAAAATCACTTTGAACTGACATTTTATCTTCTTCTCCATTCACTTCATCAACACAAAAATTAGCAACATCTTAACAATCACCACGGATGCTTTGATAAAATCAAAATTTTTGAAGGTAGCATATATTTCGAAGGATCTAGAAACAGAGTCAGATGATTAAAGTGTATTAAAGTTGAGACAGGTTGAAGACAATTTAAGTCGTTTGGTTTTATGACTATGCCTTAGATGGCAGTGAGAAAATTTGAAATTTTGCGGTTCCAGAGGCAAAGATGCGACCTGCATCCTCATTGTGGCAGCCTGCCAAGACCTTGCAATTTAAATACAATGCGCCTGATAGGGTGTTACGATGAAATAATAAAATTTAGCATTTCTCGGCTTAGAGAAAATAGGACTAGAATTGTGGATGAATAGTTCCTCTGCCTGCGGCTTGTAAGTATAACTATCCCCAAATCACGGAGATATATCTAAGGAATGAAGAAGATCGAGGAGAGGGCTGAAACTGGCAGTGTTTGAGTTATTGGCGGCGTTTGGGGGTGGCGGCGCTTGCATTACTGCCTATACGTTTTTTCAAATTTCGCTCTGCAATCTAGAACGCATATCAGAAGGCGTCGGACTCACCAACGAATTTAAATGCACTACGTCACCGCATTTCGCGACACATTCTCATTCGTTTGTTGTTTGTGCAATGCAGTTGTTGTTTTATGCATGCAAAGTTTGTACGTGACCGTACGTGCTGTTATTGCCGCCGATGGCGATGGCCCCGACGTTCACGCTATACACCAAACACCACACTTGACCACCTCTGCTGCATACTTCTCTCCATCATCATAACTGCAGTATTCTGTAATATCATGCAAACAATATTGATTAGACTCGATAGACACTAACTTCCGTTTCTCTGTTTCGAAAACAGCTAAACACAACAAATAAAATCGCTGCAGACTCGCTGCAGCTAATAAATTAAATTGATTAGCTTTGAATGCTTCGAGGGAACACAATCGATAACTCAACCTCTAGAAAAAATAACAACAAACCATTTTCTGAACAGAGAGACTTTTATTTAGTATTTGCAGAACTGTTATTTTTTTCGTATATTAATTCCGTGACTAATGTTTGTCAAGTTTTTGCTTAATAACACTATAAAGCTTCTAAAAGACACGGTTGAGTAAATCTATGTGTCCGTATTACCAGGACGAGTTCCACCCATTCATCGAGGCACTCCTGCCTTTTGTCAAGTCCTTCTCGTACACGTGGTTTAATCTACAAGCCGCGAAAAGGAAATACTACAAAAAACATGAAAAACGGATGTCTTTGGAAGAGGAGAGACAGTGCAAAGAAGCTTTACAGGTACCAATATCCTTTCTACCAAATAAAATTCACAATTTCCACTTCATCCCACGAGGATTAACGCATCTTTCAATTATTACAATATAAAAAAACAAAAACACATCTATGCCAGCAACGTGCCAAATGCCATTAAATACATAATACTAAATTTTACATTTAACGGTTTCAGTCCCCCAAAAAATATTCGGTGCCTTATATGACATGTGTCGTATTTTAACAGTTTTACTATTGCTATTCAAGAGCTGATTTATTTTTACATTAACTGGTATTATATAAGTGGACTCTACTGCTTCGACATTAAAATAAACGAAACATTTGTAGATTGACAATGATTTCCTGTGAAATTATTTTCAAAATTTGTTTTTGCAAGTCAGTGCCTATTTTTGGAAAATAGTTTGAAAATCCGTTTGGTCAATTTTATTTACTCCTTGCCTGATGTTATTTGCTATTTTAATTTATCTTTCGTTGCCTGCTTTGGTTTCAAAAACATTTCACGCTTTACATACAGTACACGTTTACGGAATTTTTTGACAGACGAGATATTTGATATTCTAGGAATCAGGCAATTCATTTAAATTTTCTTCTTTATCATTCACTTGTCATTCCGAAAACATTTGAAATACTAAAACGGCATGCTCGAGGAATGTTTAATCTTTTCTAGAAATCAGCCTTGTATTCTCATCGGGTCCAAATCACATTTTCTAATTTCGAAGAAATTTGGAACTTGATTCGTATTTTTGACGATTTTACATTACTGGCAAATGGGAGAGAAGAAATTTAAGAAGTTTTCTGTGGATCATTAATGCTGTCGATTGTTACAGAACGAAAAGGCAGAGGTCAAACAAAAATGGGCGTCTCGTTTACTGGGAAAGCTTCGGAAGGATATCACACAGGAATGTCGCGAGGATTTTGTGTTGAGCATAACGGGAAAGCGTCCCGCTGTCTGTGTGCTTTCCAATCCCGATCAAAAGGGCAAAATGCGCCGGATAGACTGTCTTCGACAAGCAGACAAAGTATGGCGCTTGGATCTCGTTATGGTGATACTGTTTAAAGCAATACCTCTTGAAAGTACGGATGGCGAAAGGCTCGAGAAAAATCCGGACTGTTCTCAACCTGGACTTTGTGTAAATCCATATCATATTAATGTGTCAGTGCGAGAACTGGATCTTTATCTAGCCAACTTCATCAACAGCCACGGTAAATAAATACTCCGCTTTTATTGCCATTCGTTGTAGTCTTGTTTACTAATTCATTCAAGCAACGCCACCACTCGCTCGTAAGCAAATCGAACTCAAGCCCCGCCTTTCGAGATCGCGTCTAATCAGTCCGACTATACATAATATTTCCCATTTACTTCACATATTAACTATAATGTACATCGTCATAAAAATAACCCCAAAATTTGCGAAATTATTGTTCGTTTGGAAGCTGTTCTACTCATGGTTCATGGTTTTATTAATAAATCGCAAATAGATTCATGAACATATTAATGCTTTGTCACTGAATTACTCAGCTTTTCCTAACAGCATCTTATGATCTGAATAGCCATGAGGATGCCAATGTTGGAAAACTGCCAAAATGTGCTTGTTTTTTTTTTTTTTTTTTGTCTAAAACTTGGAGAGCATAACTTGTATGAAGGAAAAAATTAAGAGACTGTTACAATACCTTTTTGGTGGTTCTTTTTAATTAAGCGAGCTTAAATTTACACAATTTTACACAAAGGAAAGGTCGACATCAATAAATTATGTTAATACAAGTTTGAGTAATTGGTCTATTTGATTCACAATTAGCTCGCCCAGACATTTAAATCAGTGGCGTAGAACACTTCATACGACATATCTCATCTGCTTTTATAAACATTTCAGTAATTTGCACAATTTGTTTAATTTTATAAATATAATGCGTTTTAATAACAAATTTTGTTCTAACTTTACGATAACACGGAAAATATATAAATATATAGTACAATTGTTTTCGATGGTACGTATATACAGGAAGTCATTTCGACCAGTTTTAGCGATGCATCTCAAAACATGTGGGTCTTCATCTTCATAAAATTATTAATAAAAATAGATCACATGTTTTATGAGACAAAATGCTCCTCATAAATTCCACTTTCTAATTATAAACGCATAAAAAAGGTATGGCACACTAAAATAAGAGGATAAAATTTTATTAGATGAAAGTTGATGGGTTTTATGTAATTATTTGAGACTTTTTTGGCATCAATATATTTTACAACGAAACTGACTGAGGTCATTTCTTTCAGAAATATTAAGCGGAGTTTGTTATAACAACAACAACAAAAAAGAAGACGACCGAAAAAATAAAGGTGAGTGTTTTAAATTAAAGCGTTTGTGATGTTAAGTGTAAGGTAATTGGTAACAATTTCGTAAAGTTTTGCAAATATACTCAATGAATCATAAATTTTAAATGAAATTATTTCCAGTTACAGGTTACACCCACAATCCTTACAATGGTGTAATATGTAATGACATTATATTAGCCACAGGAGTATTTTCATCAAAGGAATTATGGAAGTTGTCCAAATGTAAATCTTGTTAAATGTGCCGTCAAATTTCTTACTAATTTTGAATATTTTTAGCTTCTATATTGCACGAACTGTCGGATCCGCAACCAAATATGAACAGTGTCAAATTAGAACACCCGGCCTATTATTGCAATAATTATTCTGAGCAAGGGCCTGTTGTTGCTGATCGAACTACGTCGGTTGACGCGATGGTCGTATCGGCAGCCTACTGTAAGTTTCTTAAAGAGTTATTTTTTTCTGATGTCGATATTAAATAACGTTAAGTGTTTATTTACAGCTATACCTCAAAACACCTCTCTAGTGTCTTCCAGTTCTCAACCTAGTCCAAGTACAATATTTTATCAGCACAGTCCCGAACCGCATCAACATCAGCACCAAAATCAAGTAAAATACCCTGAAAATGGTCACGACACACTTTCAGATTTTGTGACGTTTGTTTGTCAAGAGACTGACAGCAGCAACCAAAACGCACAAGTAAGTTTTAGGCCGATTCATACTATAGATCCGGTCACGGTGAGATCGCGATCTCATCACGGTCAAGTCCAATATTAGAACATGCAATATTCATGAACATGAAGTATTCATATTATGAGGCACGGCCAAGTCATGCTCTGGTCAAATGACCGCGCTCTTTCTTGCGACGAATATTTGAACGAACCGAGACCGTATCATCTAAGTAAAAACCGCAAGTCTGAACCAGTAACGATCAGAGTCAAAGTCATATTGGTACGACAGTGAAGTTGTTTCGCACAGTTTCGCAGAGATGAAGAAGAAATGAAGAACTAATAGAACTGGTGCAAGCATACAAGAAGCCCTATAATTTTGCAGACAAGAGATATTCGGACAACGTGCACAAGAACAAGTTATTGATCTCATTTAGCTGAAATATTAAAGAAAAGTACATCCAAAAGTATTGAAAAAATTTCGTTTCGTAATCCAAAGTCCTTTGAATAAGATGAAAAACTCTCCGTCTCTTTTTCGGTGCACATTTAAGGGATGAACCCAAAAGTCCCTACGCCGTTTTCTTCGCTGGGATTCACTGTTCGTCCAAAATGCAAAGCATTATGGAAAGTCCTTTGTGGAAAACTTGGAAAACATATTCATTTCGCACGTTGCTTGAACGAGATTGATCGAGACTTATGATCGACCGTGGCAGTGTGAATGGTCCGTCAAAAAACTTGACCGTGATCATGCTGTGACCTGACCGTTACAAGTCCTAAAGTATGAACCTGGCTTAGTTAGAGTTTTCGATAGCGGTCAACTTGTTGGTGATTCCAGTGTTGTAGTTGAAACTTTTCTATTAGGGAGAGGCACCCATTCTATTTAATTAATTACTCAAAAACTAAAAAGCAACAAAAAAAAATTCCATAAAAATAACTAACAGATTATTGAAGGAATGAAAAAACCACCTAAAATGTTGTATTTGTCCAAAATTAACTATTTTTAGAGTCCCAGATATGAAGTTTTAATCAGTTTTGAAAATTGTTTGCATATTATGAAAGAAAAATATATAAGTATGACCATATAATTGAGCTGAATTTTTTTAATCTCACTGTCAGTGTATAAAAAGGTTTCACACACATTTCATTTGAATTGACGCATAACACATTATTGTTTTTTATAAACATTTTATTATTACTTCTTGACATAAAAATTACATGCGTACCAAATCTCATCAAAATCAATTCAAGCGTAGTCGAAATAAAATAGGATTAAGTAAAACATTTTTCTGACTCCTAGAGGCCGAAGGCCGAAGGGTCAATAATATATTTTTTCAAAATACTATGAAAAATAAAAATCAGCATTAATTAAGATGGTTTCGAACGCTATCTATAATTCCCGGAATTGCGTTCACAGATGCAAACGAACATGTCGAGAAGTCCGAAAACGCAGTATTTTCCATCGACGATGCTGCCGCCGCCGCCGTTACCGCCAATGGCCCGGCCGGTGGCAATAATCCGATCGACAGGAGACGTAACGTTGAGCGGCACGAATTCACCTCCAGCGAGCATAACACCGCCTTGCAGTGAGGCTTCTCCGGCGGACGATGTTCCGGAGATCAGCTCTTCGCCGCCACTCAGTCCCGGGAGCCATGAAAGGCGTAAATCTCCGTCGCAGAGGAACTCGGTTCCGACCAGCAGTCCGTACTCGCCGACTCGGGACTATTCCTTCAACCACTTTCACGGGCAACCGGGACATGTTGGTAGTGTGTAAGGAAAGCCCCTAGAACCAAAGCATGACGTCCGCGTTTGTTGCAGCTCTTCAGCTACCCCAGTATGAGCGGGATGTCTGGAGTTATCAGCCCTACGAATCTCAGCATGTACTCGCCCAGCGTGAGTACGTCCAGAGGTACTCCGCGTTCTAGCAGTATCCCGCGGTGGAGCACACCGCTCTTCACCCTAGACCAAGAGGACTTTAACATGATAACACATCAAGCCAATCCGGAGTCCAACGCTATTATCCTGATGGATGACGGAACGACGGCGACTTCTAACTCGGAGCATGGTGGACAGTGCTGCAACAGTGCAAACCTTATGTGCGATACGGACAGATTCTTTCAAGCGGGTGATGCCTTAGAGAACTCTGGGCCTCGTGAATCCGACCAGTTACCCGCACCGAAGTCGCCATAACGACAACGACAAACTGCCTTATGATCTTTGCAGCTTTCTTGCCAATTTATGTGTGATGATTATGTTGGATTTTGATGATTTCATGCGACTTGGTGCGCAACTAGGCTGCTCAAATAACGTAGTCGCCGTAGAATAGGTTACTTGTATACTTATAGTATAGACACCGGTGCCAAGACAGGCTGTGCGATCGATCGTGGATCCGGACTGACCACGTTGAAGACGACACATCCTCAACTTGGTCAGTCTTTCGAAACGGCCTCTGAGTACCGTCGTACGTTGGTGACGTTAGTTTCAATTCCGTTCCTATGTTGGGTAGAATATCCAGCGATGCTTGTCTTCCACGAATGTGCTTGTTAAGCGAACAAGCAATGAGCTGGGTCTGTGCCTTAGTATTACAATAATATTAAAACTGTTACCGTAGCTTAGTTAGAGACGTTATAACCGAGCTTGCTCATAGCGCAACGCCAGCTCAACTGTATATTACGACTATACGTGAGTTGCGAGCTGCACCAAATGGCATTATACTTCACATGTATATAATATATTTATATACTATTGTATATTACGTCACCACGCGCCAACAGTCTCCCTTTTCTCCTTCATTTTCAAAAAGCCATAATCCCGAAACAACCCCAACGCCACTTTCACCTGACCTCTCACATCCCTACCACCATACAACAACAAACATGTCATATTGCACGCACTATGTAACCATAACTTCTAAGCACCAATACCAACTTAAGTTTGTTGTCATACAATAAGTCGGTAACCATATCTACTCTTGTATTGGAATTTTTCTTTTGCTTTTTCGTTTGTTCAAAAAGGTTGGGGTTGTTGATTTTGTTGTTACGGGGGGCTGTTGGTGTAGTTGTGAATGATTGTTAAATCTACTGTGATTGAGTACCTTTAAAGCAGTCGTGGTCGAGCGAAGGGTGCGACGGACAGGTCCCGGGCGTCCCCCAGGTCATGCTCATCCCGACTCCTTTATCTTCTCATTTCTAGTCGCGTATAGCAGAGTGACCCCGACTGATGTACCTATCCCTCCGCTCTGATTAACAAGTATTGCTCTTCTGGGCACTCTGCATTTCGTTTACTTCCCTAATCTAAATCTCCTTAGTACAAATTTTTAGACCTTCATCATTATCGACAAAAAAAAAAAGAAAAAAGCTTACTTGGTTAAGAAATATGACAATGTGATATATCTACATTTACATACGTAAATTCATGTAATAATGCATCCATCCATCGTAACATCCAAGTCAATAAAACTAACTCGGTGTATGATTCTAGAATGGTAGGTTTTTGATACTAAATTCAAAACGAAAATTATATACCGACTTAACATTTACTTATTATTTAATACGTAATTGTAGTACAATTGTTTTAAAGCTTTAAATATTAATATTTAACCAGGTCTGTGTTGATATTTTTTAACTAATTCAAGCTTTAAATCACTAATTCAATTATTTATAAACGTGAAGATCTAATTATTTGGAAATTTTATTAATCTACTCCAATGTTACAATTATACCGTAAATAAATAACAAAAAGTATTTGTTACTTACGCATATACTTATAGAATCGGGTGATATTTAACCAGTGCCATTGATATTTTTGATTCGATTGTTGGACGTATAAACGTCAGTAGTGGTTATTACTATTATTATTATTACTATTATTATTAAGTAGTATGCTTAACAAGAAGCGATTGTATGACCATAATTTTAAGAATAAATCAGAGGGTTTATTTCATAAATTTGATTTTCATTTACCCATAGCTCATCTTTTCAGCAAATCCAATTCCTTTTTACTTCACCAAATATGTAGATATCGAATGACAGTAGTTACACTGAGTGTACCAGAAACCTGATTTACTTCGTTTTTATGAAATTTGATACAGTTTATATAGTTTACAAAAGTGGCTGATGTCACTGTTGATTTAACCAGAAATGATTTTAACTTTTGAAATTTAGGTGAGATGTTACATATTTTTGTACTTTCATAGTCTAGATTGAATTCTGGATCTCACAAAACTCACAGTTGTATTATTATGCATTTTCGTCATATCCTTTTTTTATGTAATATCCCTACATACAACTTAAAGTCATTTAAGTTTTATACGTTTTTTGGGTTTTAACTAATTAATATGTAATCATTTTTATACAGTTAGTTGTATATTTTATACTTATTTTTATGAAAACATGAATAAATAGAGTGATTGAGAATTATTAAATTGAGTGATTGAGTCATATGAAAATTTGTAATTAGCAGTGTAACGATATCTGTTAAAAAATATAAATTCTACTGACCTGGTCAGTCATCATGTTTTCATTTCAAAAAACATATTTATGATTTCCAGATATTTCAAATTTTTTTAAGAAGTCTAAAATTAGTAATTAAGAGTTAAATGATTTTTTTAAATTAAGTAACATTAAAAGAAATAATTTGAAGTAGTTATAGCATATATTTTTTTAATGACATGAAGTAAAAATCAGAATTTTATCAAGATTATAAAAAGGCTAATCATCTTATTAGCGTATTTAGACCTTTTCCTTGTGTTAAACATCATAAAAATCGATTATTTACACCTGTATAAATAATATTGATTTTCAAGGCACATTACAAAATGTATCGATGCAATTTAATCCAAAATCAATAAGGAAAATGGTTTGTTCAAAACTGGTGACATTTGCGACATTCTCTTTTGAATAAAAAAAAGTTAAAATCGAAATATTTCGTTGCGAAATTGTCATATGGTCCATTAATATTTTATTTACGATAGTAAAATGAAATTACTTCCATAGTAACATTATTTCTGTTTAAAAATAGTTACTTTCATTACAAAACGAAAAATTAAATAGGTATAATCTATTTCATTAGAAATAGATTATTCTGAAATAATTTAGATACTCAGAATAATTTAAATGTTTGGTTTATTTGACAGTATTTAGTAATATCCAAATATAAGATTTTTTAAAAAACAAAAATGAGTTTAAAATGTATATAATTTGGGTCCAAATTTAAATGTTGTACAGCGCAATATTAATATTAAAACTTTTTAACGAGAGATTTTAGTAGGTTTAATAAAAAAGTACTTTTTTACATAAATTAGATCTCTGTAAATAGACATTTATAACAAATAATTTTACTGGGATTTTACTAAGTCTATGGTTATTTTAGACATATAAGTAACTAGATTTTTATTTTTTTTTTAATAATGGGCATATTTGCAATATAACTTTTAAAACTTACGTATAAAAGTGCAACATTTCTTCATTTCTTGTATAGTACACAATATATGTGTAACACCTAATTATTCGATGATTAATAAGTATTTTTTTC
>QDEB01080659.1:0-20098 GCA_004193795.1 Asbolus verrucosus
TATATATGCCAACAAACTCTTAAACCCTAAAGAGGCTGCCAACAGCGTCTTATGTCTCGGAAGCCTCACCCTTTCATTAACGAGCCATTGTTCTATATAATTAAATAACAATGCTACTTTTAAAACGCCGCGAAGTGTGCTAAATTTTAAGAGCAATTAATCTGAATATAAATCATCTGCACTCCTTGTGCTTTTATTTGTGATTGATTTATTAAACCATCAATACAGTTTTCTTGTCTTTACAATTGGCGCGTGCGCGGAAAAAGGATTATAAGTCAAAAAATCTAATTTTGAGAAAATTGATATTAAAGTTTGTAATTCTTTTGTAAACTCAGATTTTAAATTCGTGTCTAATTTTTTTTTATACCAAAATAAATGTTTTTTTCAAAATATTTCAAATGGCATCTTAANNTTTATTGCCATGAGCCACAAATTTTTTCGTTTCCTTTTTATATAAAAACTTGCAACTTTGTAACTGACTATATGACCTTTTTTAATTCTTCTTCCACTGTGTATACTGAAAAATATCCGATTTGTAATATAAACACAAAGAAATTGGCGGATGCGCTGGGAATAGGTACAATGCCGCCGAAAAGAGAAGCATATATAAGCAATGGCAATTTTTAGGAGGAAATAACGTCAATTTTTGTTATAGGTGAAAGCAAAATGTCGGTGACCTTGACAAGGCTTAGTCCTAGTATATTTTTTTATTGTTGGTGCCTGGCTGTTGTACCCTTCGTTTTGTCTTCAGATTCAAAAAAATGCCTCGTCGATACTCCTGGTAATTACTTCTCGATTTCACTTAAAATTGCTTTTTATTTCGTGTTGTAAATTCCAGAAGTGATTCCTAAGAAATATGTTCATTACATGGACCATCAATTCGACGTTACTTTATTAACCTCCGATCGACCTCTTCATCGGTTAAGTACGGAAATTTTCAAAATAATCATGGAAGAAGTTGTGGGTTTTTCGAAAGTGGTAATTGTGGAAGGCGTCGATGATTTCGAGGTGAAAAAAGTGGTGGAAAATTTGGCATCCGATGAAAAGGAATTGTACGAAATATTTGTGGCGTTTACTTTATTTACTTATTTATATATTTTTCAGTTTTCCTCGTGCCTTGATCGATTTAGAAGTTTGGGTACCTTCTGGTTACGATTTGTTGTATTGGGAAGATACGCAGTTGGTGAAAGATTTTGGAAATTTGGCTGTTCATGGACGTTTCGGTTGGTTCATTCCTGCCGATATGGATGGACCGGTAAAGAATTATTATAAAAAATGGGAAAATGATATCAAGGAGATGTACTGGACATTCTTGAAGGATAGGAAAATAATGCAAATATTCGATGTTGGCTATGAACACATGGGAATTATTACGCAGAATGCAAGAATTAATGGATCATCACAGTGAGTCTCAGTATTATTTATTATATATTATATATACAGAATGTTGAGTAACAAAGTGACCATAATGAAGTGACTAAAGTATAAGTGAATTGAAAAATCCTTAACGTTTTTAGCTAACTTCATTAGTTTTCTCAAAAAGTGTGCCACAAAATTTGAGAACCACTGATGCATGATTGACTATGAGCATAGCTGAATATATTAATAACTGTATTCATACATTCTGTGGCGACACAATTATTGAAACAATGTCAAATTGGAATAAAACATCATAGAACATGAAAATTCATTTTTGACTTCCACGATTGAATTAATTTTCGTTGTAATTTTTGAAGGAAACCAAGCAAATCACTTAAAATGTTGCAGTTTCATTAAAACCATTTCTGCAATAATCACACCCTGTATATATACACAAAATAACTTTCCTAGATCCGACGCCAAAAAGGAAACCGGTTTGTAATGGCGAGACTCTAATAGTTTTTTTCATTCATTGTAAACTAATACATAACATGTTTTTAAATTGAATTTAAAAGCAAATCTAATAATCTTTTTTTGTTTTTTAAGCATCAAAAAAGGAGATGGTTTAAAAATTTTCTTGAACCTCGTTTCAACCCAACAAAATTAGTTTACTGCGTAAAACCAGCTACAAGTCCGTACGATTTATACAAGTAGCACAACTTGATTCATATAACTAAAATCACTTATAGAATTGAAACGAGGTATAACTTATTTGGTCTATTTTCAAAATTATGTTATCAATTTGACAAAGACTTGAGTGACAACAGACTATTAAAAAAACAAAATTAAAAAGTAGTGTGAATTAAATGAAGATGTAACTGCACCAAGACTACAGATCTCGATTTTTTCAGCCATTCAGTCACGCAAAAAGCACATAAAGCTCTATATTGCTCTTAAGAAGACTTCACAAAATCAANNGCTAATAATCTTAAAAATTACCTGTTATTGTTACATTAACTAATGCTTGACAACTGAAGCATCTAAAGCTTTACATCTTTAGACCTACAGGCGTCAATTTTATCCGAGTTCCATTTGAAAACTATCGGGTGTTCATTTAAAAAGCGCATCAAGTCACCTTTGACTTTTTGATAGACGAAAATGCCGCAAGAATTCTGACATAAAAGAGCACTTCCTTTTCTTTTGGTATCTTCGTCTATCACAAATTCGAAGGTGACTTGATGCACTTTTTAAATGAACACCCATATTAGGCTCTCGGTCATTTTACTGATGATTTACGTCATGGTGAGCCTAAAAGGTCGCGTCAGATTTGGCGTCAGTTCTAGGACACATAAATAAAATTCCCAGTTGAAAAAAGAATTCAAGGATTTTTTTTTAGTTACGCCTGCACGGACGACGAATGCACCAACGGCATATACGTTCCCAAGCAATGCGAAAGCGGCCTCTCTTGCGCCCTTTTGCTAACCTCAAGTTTCAACAGTACCAAATTCGTGATAGATCACATAAACGAATTGAACCTTTTCGTCAAAGTGGTCTGGTTGGGAAAAAACCTCCGACAAACAGTGGAAACTCTAACAGAAATTTACAAATCCTCGTCTTTGAACAAGAGCTTGTTGATATTACATTACACCCCAAGCGACTTGATTCTACGCGAAAAAAATTACATCAGCGTAATATTTCCCCAATGTGAACATCTGAACTCGACCAGATCGATGGGCTGTAAATACGAACTCAATCGTGTAGTGAAGATGGCTTGGAACAAAATCGAAGCACTGGACCTGCTGCAGCCCGTGCGCAGTTTTAAGTTTAACGAAAGGGAGTATGACTATCTGTTGACCTTATACGAGAATGCCCGTAATCGGTCGGATTTACGTCAGATTGGTTGTCAGTGGATAAGGGATAAGAAATCCACTTGGTCGATGTGGAATTTTGGAGGTGACACCAACACTATCTACATCGGGGGGATTTTTCCAATTTCGGGGTCTTCCTACAACGGCAAAGGGATAGTAAAGGGGGCGCTCTTAGCCAGAGATGCCATCAATAATAATTCCCACATACTGAAAAATTACAATTTGAAGTTGGTCATAGAAAACGGCAAATGTCGCCCCGACAGCGTTATGAAAGTTTTTATAGACTATGTAGTCAATACTTATTACAATAAGCTGATTGGTGTTCTGGGACCTGCCTGCTCTGATACTGTCGAGCCACTGGCGGGTGTTTCAAAACACTACCGCATGATGGTGATATCGTATAGCGCGGAAGGTGCCAGTTTTTCCGACAGAGAAAAATATCCTTATTTCTTCAGGACCATCGGAGAAAATAAACATTATAAACACGTCTATTTGCATTTCTTCAAAAAATTGGGGTGGAAACGAGTCGCCGCTTTGACCGAAGATGGACAAAAATACACGGAATATATTTCGCACATGCAAGAGCTGTTGGAAGAAAACCACATTACTTTCATTTCTAATACCAAATTTCCAAGAGAAAGAGACACGTTTCAGATGACGAGGGTAAGTTTCGTCCACCCTCGTCGAGTGGGAACTCATTTCAAAAAAGTCGGGATTCGAACGAAAATAGTTATTTACCATACATTTAAGTATCGCAACGTGTCATATGCTGAATTGAACGACCCATTGAGTGTCGTAATAACGCATTACGATACGAATTTAGTACGTTTTATCTACTATCATAAAAGTAATTAGAAAAAAGTTAATAATTATGACGGAGTTTGATGTTTCATGAAATTATAATGATCAGGTAGTTTAATGTCCTTACAAAGGCTATAATAGTATATTATAAACCAACGTAGAGAAGACGACTAATAGTCTTCTCTTATATGCTATTTTTTCCACTACTAGTAACTCAAACATTTTTTTTTTCTATTTTATCGAGAACCAAAACATCATTACAAAAATCGAATAGTACGAGTAGGTAGCCTGCATTTCACATGGAGGTATTCTTTTGTTTTATGAATGAGAGATAAATATTGTAAAATTTATCTAGCTCAATCGTTCCATTACTTAGTGCTTTTATAATGTGTGAAAAATCTGGGAGCATATTTTGAGCGTGACAGTCGACTTGAACTTTGCAAGTGGCAGATTTGACATGCCGCGAAAACGGAATAATTCAAATATCCCACATTTTGAAATTAAAAATTTGTTTCTTTAAACAACGATTTTAATACGTAAGTACTATTAAATAAAATCTCTTGATTATACTGAATATTACTATTTAAATTATATATCTACAATTATGTTTCTACATGTAGGTCGAGAAACGGAATTTCACACCATTCTTACATGTGTCAAAATATGACGGTTTATTGTGGAAAAAGCAATAGTGGAAAAAACGGTAGTGGAAAAACAAATTTTATCTACATTTTTTCTTTGCGAAGATGAGTGATGGTGAACGTGACAAGATTCCTTCCTATGTGGAAATTCTTGTAAATGCACCGCTTCAACTTCAGCTGAAATTAATATTTCGAATTGTAAAAAATGTATATTTCATCTTTACAATATATAACATCGTTAAATGTATTTATCTACGACTATTAAATACAACATTATGTATTTTAGTTATTTATGATATACATTATTAACTGAATTAATTGTAGTTGTTTTATATGTACAACCTTATAATTGCATTATTTAAACCATAATTGCATTAGAACGTAACCATGGTAACAAAACTTTTTTTTTCTGTTAACTGTCATTGAGTTGAATTTAATTCCAAATAAATAACATTTAAAAATGGGATTGCATTTATCTAAATAGTCATAGATAAAATATCGTATTTGACTCGCATGTAATGGCTGTTATTACACTCGAATGATTACAACACTCGCCTAACGGCTCGTGTCGTGATCTTCATCCTCGTGTTCAACCTACATTATATGCTCGCTAAATAATATACTGTAATTTTTCTTCTTGTCATTTTATTTTAATGTAGTTTATGAATTTTAAATAAATGTCATAAGTTTTGACGTTACTAAATGATAGTGGATAAAACCATGTACACTTTTCACATAATAAGGAAGAAACTTTTTTTTTTAGTACTTGGAAGATTTGAAGAGGAAAACGGCTCGAATTATAATCCTAGACGTTTTCGACGAGATCGCCAGAATTGTGATGTGCGAAGCTTACCATCTGAAGATGACGTCGACCGATGGTTACGTCTGGTTCCTTCCCGCTTGGTTGAACAGAACTTGGTATGATACCGATCATTTCAACCAATTCAGACAAGAATCCGTCAACTGCACCACGTCTGAAATGATCCGGGTATGAGGAAGGAGTTCCCTGGAATTTTTTATTTTTATTTTTGTGTTAAAGGCTGTAACTGGTTATTTTTCCATGGCACACTCATTCTTTGCTCCAGACAATGCCACAGTGCAAGGTAACGTAACGGTGGCCGAATGGAAAAGTAAATACAAGGAGGTGAAACCGTATTCTGAATATTCCAATTACGCGGGATATGCGTATGATGCAGTCTGGACGTATGCCTTGGCTCTTGATAAATTGGTTAAGAATGATCCTGAAGCCGTGTCTGATCTTCATTCGGAAAACACGACCAAGTAAGTGTTTGTAATAACGGGAGAATTGGGATATATACCCCTTGGGGTATATGCAGCAATTCTACTAAGCCTTGCAATTTGACTTACTTAAAAATTAATGTCACTTTATGGTAAATTAAATTTTGTACCCGAAAATCGATAATAGTTCGCCCCTGTTCAAGTACTTTTTCAAGTATTGATTACTGATTACGTTTAAAACTATTAAGTTTTGATAACATTTTAATTGCAGCAAGTTGGTCCGTTTGATTAAAGACACCGATTTCTATGGCGTTTCCGGCCGAATCAAATTCAGGGGTGGCCCCTCCAGATTCTCAACGATCAACTTGATGGAATGGTACAACAATAAATCTCACATAGTTGGCCGTTTTAACCCGAACTTAACCGACGACCAACCCGATATTCTCGACGGAGAACTTATCTTGAACATGTCAGCGGTGAGGTGGTTCACTCCGAATAGGGCCAAACCGGACGATGGTACAGTACCTCCGCCAATATGTGCTTTGGAGAGCATGTCGAAATTCTTAAATGTCACATGCGAAATGGCCATAGTCATACTGAATATTATTTTAGTATGTTTGTTGGTTTTGGTGGTCGTCGCAGCAATTTACAACATGAAAAAGCGTTACGACAGAAAAGTTCGCTACACCGAGAAGTACATGAGACACTTCGGTATCGACTTGAGGCTAAATCCTTCGCAAATCACCGATTTGGACAAGTGGGAGATTCCCCGGAATTCAGTCGTGATCAATCGGAAATTGGGCGAAGGCGCTTTCGGAACAGTCTACGGAGGCGAAGCCAACTTTCCCGAGAAGGGTTGGGTTGCAGTCGCCGTCAAAACTCTCAAGGTGGGCTCAAGTACCGAAGAAAAACTCGATTTCTTGTCAGAAGCTGAAGTTATGAAACGTTTCGAACATAAGAACATCATCAAACTCCTCGGTGTTTGCACCAAACAGGAACCCATCTACACGATAATGGAGTACATGTTGTATGGAGACCTGAAAACTTTTCTCTTGGCACGTCGACACTTGGTAAACGACAAAACCATTGAAGAATCTGATGAGATTTCCAGCAAAAAACTAACAATGATGGCTCTGGATGTGGCCAGAGGTTTAAGTTATTTGGCCCAGTTAAAATATGTCCATCGCGATGTAGCTTCGAGGAACTGTTTAATAAATGCTCAAAGGACAGTCAAGTTGGGCGATTTTGGAATGACCAGACCTATGTTCGAGAATGACTATTATAAATTCACAAGAAAAGGAATGCTGCCGGTTAGGTGGATGTCTCCAGAGAGTTTAGCTCTGGGAGTATTTACTCCTGCATCAGATGTGTGGAGTTTTGGTATTTTACTTTATGAAATCGTCACTTTTGGAAGTTTTCCTTACCAGGGGATGAATAATATGGAGGTTCTTGAATATGTCAAGGCCGGACATACTATTGTGATTCCCCAAGGGGTGAAAACACAGCTGTGAGTATCATTTTCATTATTCGTAAAATTATTTAAATCCGTAATTCGTAGGAGAGGTTTGTTGAAGTCCTGCTGGCACCAGGACCCAAAAATGCGCACTCGAGCGTCAGAAATCGTCGAATTCCTGGCCAACAACCCTCGGTTGATAGTCCCCTGCTTGGACGTCCCTTTGGCGTCGGTCCAGTTGGAAGACACCAACCAGCTGGAGATCAACTTGCCCGATCAATTTCGCAAATGCTCATCTTCGAACATAAAAGCGTCGCCCACGATTCCCAACGGAATATCCACGCCACATTCGTTAGACACAAAATCAGAAACTCAAAGACACGATTCGATTTCCGATAGCGGCGTCACCATACCTTTGGAAGACTGCTGTCCTCGAGAGCCCCTTCTGGGGCCGGCCAAGTCCAGTTCGAGCCTGTTGAATTTCGGCAAGTACGTCACAATTCAGCATCACAATGACGGCAACGTGCAAAACGACGACGATTATCTGGCACACAATTCGGCTCCAGTGAACGGTTACGTGGTTTCGAAAGTGTAATGTCTTTTGATGTTATGTTATTGTTGATCACAGCGCCGTCTCGTTAAATTATGGAAATGTAAATAAAAGACCACAGACATAAATAGTGAAGTGCTCAAATTTGATTGGTCAAAATTGAAACAGAGGCTGTGTTATTTATTCAAATTTTAAATAATAGTTACTTTATCCAACATTTCCATAATTATGCAGTAATTCTAGTCATTTGATACGTCGCTTAAATGAATTTTTCGTCCAATAGTATTACAGATTCGAGGTCTGTGACGAGTCCATGACTATTTTACCAGTTCCTTCTCACTTTAAACGTATTTAACGTATTATATATATATTATATATACACATATATAATATAATATAATATATTTAAGACACATAAGACTTCCATTGACTTTTATACATAAATAGTATTTGATGGGAGGCTGGCTACGCCTTCAGTCGAATTCTTACCTGATTTAAGACGGTACTTTAGTTGTAGAAGACTATTTTATAATTAATTTTATTGCACTGTATATTGTAAAACCAAACAATTATATCAAATATTTATTTTTAAGTAACATGAAACTGAGAGTGTGATTTTGCGTGTTGAACTATTGCATTTTGTACCTGACATTACTTTTTTAAGTAATATTTAAATTATAAAATTAAAAATATATAAACACTTTCAATTATTTTACACGTTTCTCTTTTTTTATCCCAAATCCATAGTAAAATTAAATAACTTCTTGCGCTTCATATTATAAAAAAAATTGTGTAAATACATGTTACGCCATGGAGGGAGGAAAAGCAGCAGCGTCTCTGAAAGTTATATAAGAGTGTGTATGGAAGAGGAAGTTCATATTCCCAAGCAAATTCTTATGGGTAAAAAACATGAAGATAAACGACAGATCAAAAAAACAAGAATGATCGTTTAACTGTTTCATTTACCATCTACTTCTGGGGTAATTATTCAAAACATCAGCAGAGGAACAGTGCGAATCAATTTATCAAATTGATTAGAAATTAGTAGCAGAAATATTAAAGAATGTCGACTTGTTGATATTAATTAAATAAAAATGTAAAATNNAATAATGAAATATTATTTTACAATAATTTCAATAAAGATCTTGTTTACATACTTGAAACTAGTAAATAACGGCCCACTTTAGATAGTGGTTGACAAAAAACAAAATTTTGGTATTTTATTTTTCTAATACAAGTACTTACTTTGACAGGTTATCTTAATATCTTCAATATCATCAACACTCATTTCCGTGAGTTCATCACGGTCTGCACCTGTAATGCCCATAACCAACAATCTACAATGAACCAAAATAATTTGTGAATAGATCGACAATAATAATTTTGTATTTTATACCTCCATCATTGAAAAGGTTTCACCTGGTGCTTTTAACAAAAATTTGTCAATATCTACTCTTTTTTGCTTCATAGCCAACAGACTGTCGCTGTCGTTTTAAAAAAAGGCAACTACTCCTGAAATATGTCAAGCGAGATAACGCTTTCAATACTTCTGCTTTTTCAAAACAATACATAAGTCAGTCACTTTTTTGCTTTTTTTTTGTTCACAACATTCCTTGAACAAGGAGTATTCTTTCAAGTACTTCTCTTTAGTACTAGTTTCAAAATAATCTGAATCAGTTTTTTTTGTTATTTCCTGGCATTTTCTCTGAAACTGCAACGATTTGGAAAAACTTTTTCAAATGTTATTCATTTCTTCTTGGTTTTAACTTTACCATGGAAATTACCAACTGCTAATCTTGGTTCTTAAAGCTGAATTTTTAACACTTCTTTTTTTATGTAATTTTGTACCACTCTTTCCTTTGCGTGATTTCACTTCACCCGCGAGAGGAAATGATACATTTTGCTTCTTCGATATATAAATAACTATTAAAAGAGTTTTAACATTTACAATGCCAACACTTCCGACTATTTTATGAATCCTCCTTTTATCGCACGTGTGGATCTTGAAATTCAAAAACAGTTGGGTTATTATATTTTATTTTTGACATTTGAGTGTTTTACTCGTATAAGTGAAAATTAATAAATATTTGTATTATATAAAAACATAATATGTACAGAAATGAAAGATTAGTGTTACATCATATTAAATAACATAATGCGAATATTATAGGCGTATTAGGTAAAAAAATGTTTCACTTTTATAAAACGTTCCAACATTAACTGGGAGAAAAATATCTTACTAAAGTCGATATTGAAGTATTCACATTAGGAAAAATATTAATCAAATTTGCGATCGATTTCATCGATAGTCAATAACTTACAATTTTTTTTTGATATAAAAAAAGAAAAACAAAACTAAGCACTGTGTAAGGCTAGTGTTTTCCATACAAACAATTTACAAATATATTTTAAGCAGACTTTTTTAGTGACTTAAAAAACTTGGTAAACTTTCAATACTGATTTCTAACAATCGCGCTATTATTAAAATAGTTTTTTTTTTATATATTTTTTTTGAGTATTAGGGGAATCAATATTGAATTACCAAAAACAGCCCTGCGTTTTTCATCTAATCTATTAATATAAATACAATTGGAATGACACTAATAAG
This sequence comes from Asbolus verrucosus, assembly GCA_004193795.1. NCBI lineage: Eukaryota > Metazoa > Arthropoda > Insecta > Coleoptera > Tenebrionidae > Asbolus > Asbolus verrucosus. The sequence continues at coordinate 10,520 of QDEB01080659.1, forward strand.
AATTTTTATTGTTGTTTCATGGACTTTTTTTCATTATGTACTTTCAAGAAAAGAAAATGAAAGCGATTAAAAAGTACATCGTTTCAACAAATTGGCACAGAAAAAGCCGACAACTCGAAATAAAACCATTCAAGGCGTTACATGAAAACTGTATATAAAAAAAGGCACATAATACTTAAACAGAAAACAGAAAAAAAATTATAATACATAATAATGGTGGTAAAAAGGTGATATTTATCTAATATCTCAGACATTGCATCATTGGCATATAAATATACAAATTAAAGTGTGGAGAATAAAAATAAAATACATTTCTAAAAGTTCTTGCAAACCGACGTTAAAAAAATAATAACATTTAATAAAGCGTTAACAAAAAAAAAAGATTAGATGACTAATTAACAACGAACTAGACTTATATGACAAGTGGCATGTCTTTCTTATTAGGTAAATTAACCTTTTTGCCTTGCCAAAGCGAATTATGAATCGTGAAAGCATCTATGGTCACAGTTAAATGTTTCGTGTGGACTTGAGAAAAACATTTTCCTCCTGAGTTGTACCTGAAACGGACGAAAACCAGTTGGTTGTCGAGGCTTGCACACGACGCCTACTTACTTGAAGAATTTATCGAACATTCTATCGTTAACCTGCTTAGGTCCCGTTCCGTACAACTTGATGACGTCTTCACGATCCGGACAATACGAATAGAGAGCTCTGAACTGACAGCCTGCGTCTCTGAAAAGGATCAAGAAGTGTTTGCTTTCTGACCTGTTGATCTCTTCGAGGACGCGCTTCTTCGCTTCGCGGTTCACCACTCCTGGAAACACGCAGTACTCGACGGCGTTCAACATGATGCCCCGGTTCGACTTGGTCGCCGGCTGCTTGTACAGTCTGGGACCTAAATATAACCAAATTTAAGTTTTCAAACTCCTCGCTGATTTTAAACAACTTACTACTTATTTACAAAGAGACCAACTTTAAATGTTACAATAGAAGATGTGTCTCCTAAATTTATATTTTTTAATCAAAATTGTTTTAACAACCTGTGAGTTACAGATCATAGGCAACTAGTTAGCATCTTAAAATTAGCGATTAAGTCGACCAACAAATAGGTAAAAATATCTGAGTAATACATGACGAGGTTCTTGCATTAGGACCCTATTAATGAAAACCGATTTAAAAAATTCACTTTTGATTTTATTTGCAAGTTCGAACATTCTCTTAACAGTAATAATGGTCGCATCGATGCGACCATGAAATTAAAACAGTTTTATTTTTAATTTTCAAAAGTACAGGTATCAGCAAAGTTGTAATTCCATATTTACTACATATACCGAATGTATAAAAAATTCTGAAATTTTACTAGACGTAAATTAAGGTGGGCAAATTAACACAGTCGATACAAAATTAGTTTCATTATACGTTTTCCAATGTTCATTTTCTTCACACACTCTGTCACTAGAAGATTGTCCTTCAAATACGACGACTTTGCTTTGAAAATTTTATGAAAATATCCACTGAGATACCTTAATTTATTTTGAAGCAAACTAAGAAGCCCTTTAACTTATGTCTTTTTAGATTTTGTCATCCCAAGATTTAATATCGTTATTACTCAAATTTATATCATCGACTTTTTTTACTCTCTTGAATAAAATACTATTTTATTCAAAATTATTATTTAAATTATTAATTATTATTTATTTTACTATTTATTACTAAAATACTATTTTATTTTTGTCTTGAGTTTTACCATTGTAAATATTCTTGAAGATACCATGAGGAATTATTGTTTTATTGTGACTTAAATTCAGTTCGTAAATATTCGGTGTGTTGTGGAACCAAGTGCTGTCGAAGAATTTCAAATTGTTATTATTCAAACTGATGTTCACTAGTCGCTGCATATTATTAAAAGCTTGAGTGGAGATGTAAGAAATCTTGTTGAAATAAATTGAAAAATTATAGTGGATAATACAAAAGAAAATTTGAATATTTAATAAATACAATAAATAAAGATACGGTCAAGAATTAAAATAAAAAAAATGTGTAATGGTACTGTTTTTATATTTAAAAATGATAACAGTTGTCATAATGTTTTTCATGTAAATTTTGAAATATAGCTACTGCATGAGTTTCCAAATCGCAACGTTTTCTATGTTCGAAATTAAATTGAAATTCAAATAGAGAATTTCCGATTTGTTTCNNACAATTTAAATTGTTTCCAATCTTCGGCTTTCAAACTTCTTCACAACATTCTGTTTTAAACGAGTCTCTCTCTTCGAATTCGCTGTGAAAATTCTATTAAAAATCTTCATTTTAGACATTTATGTGCATTTTCAAGATTTCTAAAATACCCTGTGACTTCAGTATCCTTCAAAATCTTATCATTTAAGGTTTAATGTAATGTATCTCGTTAATATTCTTGAAATCATCATCTGGAATTGCTGCAACAATGTTATTGTACCATAAATTTAATCAAAAAACATTTAGTGTATTGTGGAATCAGTTGTTACTGATTAAGTTGAATTTGTTATGATTTAAACTGACGCCTACCAGTTGTAACATATTATCCAAAATAAGAAGTTTTATTGGCCTATAGGTGTGAATTCTTGATGTTGAAGTTACTGAGAACACCTTATGTTTAAGCTAAAGTTGCCTTCAAATACCTTTTAAAAGAAATCCTTTCTACCTCAATTTTGTACATTTCATGCTACTGCCTTCGTGATATGATTGCAATGGAAGTTCTTTTGATTGTTAAACAAGCATTCCTACAAAATCTGCCATAGTAAGTAACATGTCCCTGATGATTACAATTTGTGTATTTGTGTATTTTGTAACACATATGTCGTAGAATTCTTTTATATGTACATCCTTTCAAGAAATAATAAACAGATGTGATCGTATAGAGCAGTAAGAAGAGCGAAACTGATTTACTAATAACATCAACTTTACATTGTTGGTAACTGATATGAAGAAATACTAGTGTAAATTTAAAAGTTACTTTGAAATTGGCCCAAAAATGAGTGGTTTTGATTCTGGTAATTTATCGTGCCGGTTTTTCCCGACTTTCCAGATAGGTGAAAACCCTAATGAATGAATGACTCTATAATTCTTGTCGTTCACTACACAAAATCTTCTTGCGTCATGATGTAAGTGTAAATAACAGTGTATAAGTAAACGACAATCAATAAAAACAGAAAAAACGGGAAAAGAACAAAATTCGAACCAAAATGAATTTTAATTCAAGACCGAAAGTTAGCAAACATTAACATTACCTGTATAATCCATCATGCTGCTGGGCGTCGAACTAATATCACTCGATCCATCGTCGAATATCCTCCTCCCTTTCGTCATCAAACCGGGTAAACTGCCCGGTCCCGACGGCGACGTCAAATGTCGCATACTTCCCATACCTGGTGAAGGCGCCCTCCTTGGCGGCGTCGCGCGTCCCAAACCCGAATCGGTGTCGCCGTAACGATACGCCAAACTATCTTGATCCGTACTCGAACCTGCGAAAAAACGACACTGAAACTGACAACTTTCGGTCGAACACTACTCGTCTGTTATTGCTGTAATGCCCCGGCACCGTAGTTTTCTCGCTTATTCTTTTTGTTAATAAGAAAGTTAACTGTTTTTATCGGTATTGTTGCAATCGTGAATCAAGCTTTGGGCAAGTTAAAATTTTATATACACATGTGTAAAAGGAGAATTATTAGTAACACAAAGAGAGATTGCAATTTTGAATGATTAAAAAGAATCTGTTTCATGTCCATAAATTCATCTAAAAACTGACACTATGCTAATGAACTTATTGTTTCGTTTAAGACGAGAACATGAACGATTTTTGAACTTCTCTTAAATAACACAAAAAAAAAAGAACAAAAATTGCAAATACAAAACACTGTCCAGGCAATAATACTATTATGATGATAATGACAATAAAATAAGAAGATCGATACTCGAACCGTTGCGGTATTTGTTAATTTTTCCATTCACGACCGATGTTATTTTTAGTTTCGCAACAGTCCAAATTCGACCCCCATTAAATATTATAATATAAAATATCAATCAAAATATATGCACAGCACGGTTCATTACTTATTTATACAAAAATAAACAAATAAACAACAATAAAAATAATAATAAAATAACCAGGCAGGACTAGAACTATCAATGATGGGGGGAAATGAGGTTTGTTTTGTCGTGGAAGGATCAAGGTAAACCGTTATGAACCATCACCAACTAAGCCTAATAAAGGGTGAATTTTTGGAATAACATAAGAAAAAAAAATTGTATTTTTTATGTCAAAAATAGAGACCATGCCCAACGACCAACAGCTCAAGACATCTAGCGTGTGTACCTGAATACAATAGGCGTCTTACCGTACAAATTCATCAGAGAGCTAGACTTGCGCCCTTTAAAGTTTTGATAATTGGAATACTTAGGTCTGCCACGGACCTGGGCAGGTGAGGGGTCTGCAAAAACATCGTAACGTACATACACTACTGTTTCCATTTCACTTAAACAAAACGAAAAAAATCCAACGAAAAAACTGAACGCCAACAAAACAATAAACACCTTTCCGGTGTCGCGATTCTTTCAAATTTGCAAAAATCGATCATTCAACGTTAAATGAAATGGATGCATTAAATCATAAAAACTGAACGGATCAAATAAAAAAAAAATAATAAAAAAATACAACGATACAAACAAAACAGAATCACAAATATGTATAAATGGTGACGAATAATAAGAGCGTGCTGTCTACATCAACAACGATTACGCCTCAACATGTACAAAAATACGTCAAAGCTAGCCGGGTACCAGAAAATTTGGGGGGCTCGGGGGGTGGGGTGGAGCAGATGGGAATCCCGAAGGGACGATACTGACCTCTGCTGGTCTTGTAGGAGCTCCTTCGGCCCAAGGTTTGGTTGGCGCTGTGACAGGGGGACACTCCCCTGCTGTCGTCGGGGGAATCTGAAAGGGGCCAACACCAAAAAAATCAGCGAAAACACCGAAGTCCACAGTCGAAACGCCACCACGAAGACAAACGCGACAAGCCGAATGTGAATTTGGAAATTTACACATTTTCAGCACGGCCGTCTCGATTTCTTAATGCAGACACGGCCTGTTACAGACAATAATATCGTGTGATTCAAAAAATTTCCATTCTAAGTTGGTGAGATGTACGGTGCAGTTTTGATTTTGAGTCGAATCAGTTAAAAATTAAAATGATTCAGTCAAAGACTTGAATATATCAAATTGTTGCTTGAATACCATATTATGACAATTGAATTTCAATAATTTGGCTTTAAATTTTATGGAGGGTTTGTAGGGCAATGTCAGAATCACTTGAAGCATACAACTGAACAAGCCGTATTATATATCAATTGAGACGGTCGTGGTTTTCAATTTCAAAATTGACACGATCAAATGGTGCACAAAAAAATGAATTTTGAAAGCTCAAAAGCGGTGGTTTTAGAATAATATATACAAAAGTACTGGTTATTTTTAAGTTTTCTAATTTTCTGTAAGAACGGAAGAGAGTGCAGATGCACCATATTGCAACTTCCACAAGTTCCATTTTTAGAATAGTCCACACGGCAAAAATACTCTTTAAATGCTGAATAACCAATATTTTCAAAATAACTCATTCTCCCTTAAATCATACTAACTGATAATAAAAAATTAAAATAAATAAAACACACCTCTGTAAAGCATGCCACTGCTCATGCTCCGATCGGCTAGACTATCTTGAGACCCGCGATAATAATCACGCTTCATCGTAGAATTAGCTATATAATAAAAAATTAAAATAAAGCAGAAACCCAAAAAAATTAATCATGCGTAAACCAATGGAAGTAACAAATACCTGTGAGATTGGAGGTCGAACCCTTCTTTCCTCGGCTCGGTTGCATCATTCCTTCGGCCATTTCGACGGAACCGCTATCGATATGAATTGTCTTAGGTCTAGGTCTTGACGCCGCTTTCGGCCTCATTTTTGGTGTGGGTTTCAGAGACCCCATCATTTCCGATTTATCAAAAACTTTACCCTGGAGAAAAACAAGAAAATATATAAACGAGAAAATAAAAGAAAACCAAACGCCACCGTCGACCAATAAATGTATGACATTTCAACAGTGATTAAGGACACCGCTGGAAAGCTGCAGCGTGAATGACTTTTACTCTCCGCAACTCTTGAATTTTCTTAAAATAGCAAAGAACAACACAACATAAATAGGAAAAAAAGACTCGGTCTAATTATAGATTTAAAACCAGCACGATGTTTTAATGTCTTGTTTTTATAATTCCTGTCACTCTGCAAACTGTTTTCAGTTATTTTTAATCGACGCCAATCAGTAAACGAGAATTTTTACTCACTTCTCTTTCCGCTTCTTCCATCGCTTTCTTCAACTTATACTGTTCTAATATAGCGGCTCTTCTCTGTGCTTGCTCTTCTTTTTTCCGGATCTTCTCTTCTTCTTTGGCTTTTTCTCGTTCTCTCCGCGCTTGAGCCTCTTGTTCTTTTCGCGCTTTCGCCTCTTCCTGTTCTTGTTTCCGTTGCAGCGACGCCAGGAGGATGCGCTTTTTCATTTTCTCCGCCAAATCCTCAAATTCAGATTGTAAGTATTAAAACAATTGACTTTAAAACGAAAAGACTCACTGGATCGGGGTTACCGCTATCATTTTCGATAATGAGAGCCGAAGCGGCGGCGACCTTTTGACTCTCTTGACTAGCTTCGCGTTTGGCTCTCAGTTTCTCCCGCTCTTGGTCGATCAACATCTGCCTCCGTTTGTCTTCATCTTCTTTCCTTTCCTCCTCCAACTCCCTTTCCAACTGTCGCTTTTTCTGCAACCTGTCTTGTTCCTTGGCCTCTGTCTCGTCCGGCGTTTCTACGTAACTCCTCTCCTTCTTCGGGGACCCTCTTTTGGTCCTCAGCGGCGGCTTAGGCCTTTTCGGTTGATCGGGATCGAATTTTATATAAAAACCTTTCTGACTGGTCGGATCTTTGTCTAAACTGCTGATCTCCGCTATCGGCGCTTCTTTCTCCAACGGTGGCGAAGGCTGGAAGGAGTTTCTAGTGATGAGGGGACGTGTCGGCGACGGTATCCTATAAGTTCTGCTACCGGACGTTATATTTAACCTACTAAGGCCTTCACTGAGTTGATCGTCGGAGTTTCCTATAAACGATATATTCTGGGGTTCCATATCGTCGGCAGAGGGCGCCGGAATCGGGGCGTGCGTCACACTGCTGGACTTCCTCAGGGGCGACTCGCGATGTATCTGTTGCAAACTGACAGGAGTGCTTCGTTTGCTCTCGTCCATCAGCTGGGAGATTTGTCGGTGGATATTTCGATGTTGAGGGGAAGCGGAGGGGGTACTATGCGATGTACCGAACGGGGCCTGTTGCTGGTGCTGCAGATGCTGTTGGCTCAAGGTGAAACTGTTCGAATGATGTAAATTGTGCTCGTCGCCGCCATTTTGATATTTCAAACCATCCACAAACCTATATTCTTGCTGATATTTCGAGTTATCATACCTAAAATTGAAATTTTTGGTTACGTACCGGGTAATTCCATGCCAACTTAAACGAACTTTCCATCGATTCCACTTTTTAAATATTTGCATGTCATTTCATAACAAATATCTCCCCCAAAAATCATGTGCCTATTTAACTTTACGCTGAAGTTACAAATTATTTGAAAAGTTGAATATTTTGCACCACAATTTTTTTGATGTAATACTAATTACAGTAATATTACCAATCAGTTCCACCAATATACATACTAATGCATTAAAATTGATTTAAAGTAGGTTAAAAACGTTTTTCCCAAAAGGTACCAAAGGACTTTAAGAATATAATCAAATTACCATGAAAACAGGGTTCCCATTTTTATTCTAACTTGATTGGTTTTCCACACGGTGCAAGATTATAAAATTTACATGACAAAAATGTTGAACTTTTTTAATAATTCATGACTTCGGTACATACCGATAGACAAATATTTAAAAAGTGGTTGAATTTGAAAGAGATCTGATGGGAAGTCCGTTTGAGTTGACATGGAATTACCCTACCGCTAAAAATCACAAAACAAACCTATCGGTGGACGCGTCGTGCAACACGAATCCTCCACCGCTCCCCACTTTACTCCAAGTCCTCAATTCCGGCTGATACATCTCTTGCGGTACCACCGGAGGACTTGGCGTCGGTTGCTGCGCCCATGTCCTCCTCTGAGGAACCACTGGAGGCGTCATCGGACCCGTTTGATCGTGCAAGAAGAACTGAGGCTGCTCAGGAATCCTCGACTGTTGATAGAGAGTCTGAGGTATGTGAGGAGCGCTCGCCGAAGACTGCAACGCTGGTGCATACACTGCAAGAGCAAAGCTAACACAAACCGACAACAGGATAAAAACGCCTTACCTTGTTGGGGCTGCTGGTAGATCTGCGGACTGTACATTTGCTGCTGGCTCATGTACTGCTGTTGTTGCTGCTGTTGCTGCATGCTCTGATATTGCTGATGTTGTTGTTGGAGTGCCTGTATCTGCTTCTGTTGTTGGGCGATGAGACTTTGTTGTTGGACAGCTTGGATCTGATTTTGTTGGGAAGCCAGCCTTTGAATGTCGGTTTGGATATCGGTTAGACTAGAATTCATTCTGTAAGTACAGGAACAATTTAATATCGACTGATCAAATCAAGAACGGAACGACTTACTGAGCTATAGACTGTTGATATTGCTCCAGATCCATGTTTTCAAGATCGGGCGTCTTTCTTGTTTCGATGAAGGGTTGTCCCTCCTCTAACCACTTTCTTTCAACCGCTGAGGCGTCATCGTTGATTTCCTATTAACAAATGGCCTCATATTAGATACAATCTTTTTGATTATTTCAAAAAACTGTCTTAGCATTGTAATATCCTATTAAATCATGTATCGTGCACCAGTAGGATTACCGAAAAACTAATGTACAAAATAAAAACAAAATAAAGAAAAAAAATATACCTGTAACGTAAACGGCCTCTGGGGTTTTGTAGGAGCGGATTCTGAGGAAGGGCTTTGAGATTCAGAGCCCGTTGCTGAGTTTGAGTTAGACTCAGCGTCTGTCGGTGTTTTTAGCAAATTACCTCTTCCCTGAAAGTTAGTCAGAAATGAAACCTCCACCAAAAAATCCTTTTGGATTTTGTTAAAGAAAAGAAAAACAGCGTGTCTGTTGATGTTGCATTGTTTTCGTCGCAACAGAACTATTCGTGTATTGACATATTGTGCTACTGAAGACACCGTTTCGCGTGAAATACTAATTGCTGTCGGCGTTATGCTGTTGAAATTTTCAACATATATTCGGTTTTTGAATTTAGTCAAGAGAGAGTTATTACAGCCTTTTATATTAAGTTACTGTGCAAAAATTCATCGACGAAAAACCACACAGATGTGACCATTGCTTAACACCAGACAACAGACATTTGACTCATAAACAACATCACAAGGCCGGCCGTGCAAAAAATCAACATTAATACAAATTATTCTCAAAATTCTTCAGTGTTTCTAGAATACCATTATTATATTAACCTGCAACTAACTATACTGCAT
>QDEB01080734.1:0-11474 GCA_004193795.1 Asbolus verrucosus
GCTGCGCTTTGAGCGAAACCGACAATTTCGCCTTCGGGATTTACCCATTCTTCTCGCTGTTCACCCATTCGTGCTGCGCCAACATCATGAAATCCTACCACGGAAACACCATGGTTCTCAGGGCTTTGAACACCATCAAGCAGGGGCAGCAGTGCTTCGTCAACCGTTACAGGTAAACGCGACATCTCCACTCACCTCCAGCTCTAATCGGGAATTTCAGCCTCCGCTACGACGCTTATCCGAGAGCTGAGCGAGCCAGGATGCTCGTTGCCGGCGGATTGTCTCCGTGCCAGTGCACGGCATGCAGGAAAGATTGGACGCCGTGCTCGGGCGACCTTCCTTGGATTTGCAACGGTCTAGGAATCGAACCGACGGACTTCCGTGATGTCGTGAAGGAAGTGATCGGTGTTAACATCGAAGCCGCGAAGGCGCACCTGCCACGGCTGATATCGCTGCTGCAGCAGTGCGAGAGGTCGGAGCCTTCCGGCAGTGCCTTAACCCTCAAGAAGCTGATTGCGCATTGTTACGTCATATTCGGGAACAAGAGACTGTTGTGAAATCGTTAAGCTGCCTTATTTAATAAAAAATTTACATTATCGTGTATTTTGGGTTGTCTACCTACAGTCATGTACGCCACTGTCTTGACATATACCGAAAATGATACTCCACTGGTTATTTTAATAAATGCTTCCTATCATGTATTTCATGAAAAACAAGTGCTGTAACTTCATCCAGAATTTGAATTAATTATAATAAAATTAAGCTTGGGAGAAATGTGATAGCAATTGAATCTGCCAATAAACACTTTCCGTTTGTTGTCATCTAAGGTTCACTAAAAACCGGCAAACAAAAAGTGGATGCGTTTTTAGGGAAATGATGATAAAGGATAGCAAAAACAATTATTTTCCCCTAGATTTTTAGTAATTCCCTAGATGAGGTTGGCGAGACTTTTTCTTCAATTGTGAATTGTGGTTCACCGAATTTGTGTTTAAAAGTGTATTACCAACAGGTAAACAATCTCAAATAACGATTATTCCACCGAGAAAACCATCTCAATTTGTAGCGAAACCAAAATGACGAGCGTCACTGACGCTGACAACCCCCCCACCAGAATGATTGATTATTTAAAAACGCTGAAACCCAATTTCAGTCCCTCCAGATATTTGACTAAATTCGGAAGCCTAAAAACGAACCAAGATCGCGTCAACTTCATTTATAGAGACATGAAGAAGCTCAATTTTTACCCGAAGTATTTCAAAGACAGTAAAGACGACGGGGCCGCTATAGCGAGCCAGAAGCAGGGCGACGTTTTCTTCGGTAAAGGCTATTACCACGAAGCGATCATCGAGTACACTCGCAGCATCGCCACGGCGAAGAGCAGAGGGGTTCTGTCTAGATCCTACGCGAACCGCTCGGCTTGCTTGTTCAAAATCAACATGTTCAAAGAGTGTTTAGTCGTGAGCGCTGCGATTCGTTAATCTTCGCCCTCTTCACCGATTTGTTTCAGGACATCGACAGGGCCTTGGCCAACAATTACCCAGATCACTTGAAGCGACAACTGCACGAAAGACAATCGCAGGCGACGAGACTGATGAGGCCGTCCGAGCGCTTCCACGAAGACACTCCCTGCATCCCGGAACCCCAACGAAATCCTCTGATCGAGAGCGCCAGCGACGCCGTGAGGATCGAAATGAACGAAAAATGGGGCAGACACGTGATCGCCACCAGAGAGATCAAAATCGGCGAGGTTTTGAGCGTGGAGAGGCCGTTCGCGTGCACTCTGCTGATGGAGCGGCTGATCCACTGCCATCATTGCCTGGAATTTTGCTACAATCCCGTCCCGTGCGAATTTTGCACTCTCATAGTCTTCTGCTCCGAGCAGTGCAAGGCCAAAGCTGTGATTTCCTACCACAAGTACGAATGCGCCATCTACTTCTCGTTGATCGCGTGCGGAATGCACCCCGTGCAGATGCTGGCTTTAAAAGTCACGCTTTTGGCCAAAGAAGACTTTGGATTGCTCAGCACCTTGACGGTGGACTTGGAAGAGGTGTACCGATCCGACAGATACAGGGAGATCCATAAGTTGATGGCCGCGACTAATAAACAGTCGGTGAAGAGTTTGTACGACAAGGCTGAATTCGCAGCGTGGGTTTTTCATTTTTTAGATAGTTGCACCATGTTTTTTAAGAGACCCAATACCCGAAACAAGAAAGACATCTTCAAAGAAGTGCTTCTGCTGCAGCTGCAAATATGCGAATTGAACGGACTGGGAATTCTGGAAGTTCATTACGATTTCACCAAAAACGTGCTCCAGACCTTCGGCGTCGGCCTCTACTCGTTCTCCAGCCTCTTCAACCACGCCTGCTGCCCGAACGTCGAGGGCTTCCAGTACGGCTCGACGATGGTCATGAAAGCCATGAAGACGATCAAAGAGGGGGAGCAGTGCTGCATTTCTTACGGGTATGTGAAAAACGAGCGAAAATTGTGACTCTGGTGGCAGTTTCAGGATGTCCTACGGCAACTGCCCGAAAGAACTCAGACAGGAGGTGCTTCGGACGAAGTTCTTCTTCAAGTGCGAATGCGAAGCTTGCAAGTTCAACTGGAGGGAATGGAACGCGACGTCACAATTTCGATCTCCGCTGTTTATGGACCTGAAGATGAACCCGATGGAAATTATGTTCATGGAAACGGAGCTCGCTCGTGGTAACATGGTGTCTGTCCATCAGTTCTTGGCGAGGCTGCTACCGCAGCTGAAAAGGTGCGAAAATTTCGAGCCTTGGGGGAATGCTTTGAAGATCAAGAGGTTGGTGGAGCTCTGCTACAGATTGCTCGCAAATAGGAGGAGGGTATAGACGTTGTGTTGTTTGTTTCATTGTTTGCTTTGTTTGTATGCATTTTACTGTGGTCTGTTTTGTGTTTCTGTATTAATTTTTAATAACTTTTAAAATCGATTTTTTCATGAAAAACGGCTGTTTATTTCACCTGGATGGCCACACCTATCTCCCCACGTCATAGCGTTCTTTTCACAATTACATCACATCCTGACGTACAACATAATAACGAAGAAAGTAGAACGATTTGTAATTCACAACTTTTCAGAATAGTTTACAAATAAAGGTAACCAAATTCCGTCATTTGAGGGGCTATAACTCCCCTAGGAGGCATTTTAAAGAAAAAATTTATGTATAGGTGGTTCCGAAAGTAATGAAAAATATTTCAACTGTGGATGGATGCTTCATCAGTCAAAGTTTTGTTGTACCTTTTTTGGGATAATTATGGCTTCTTAAGTGAAGTGAAAAAGGTACTTTTAAATGTACTTTTGATTTTGATTTTCTTAATCAAAAGGTACTTTTGATTAAGAAAAAAATCATTCAATTTTTTTAAAATTTCTATTACATTAAACGACGTTAGTCTGATATTGTTAGGTTCAAATTTTGACTTAAAGGCCACGAAGTGTGTGTTGATTACATTTTTTTTTTTTTATGTAGAAATGTGGAATTTTAAAGTTTTTTGATAATTTCCCACCATAATAACGACCCTGATGTTTAGGAATGGTGCAGAATCTCAGAGCAACCACAAAAGTTATAATACGGGAAACGCTATGACGTTATGCTCAGTGTCTAGAGTCACATTCGCCGTTATTATAACCACTGCCATCTGGCGTTCGTTGCAACAGTGGCAACAGCGCACATGGCTGAGTAACGGTGGTTGGAAAACAAGAAATGGTAAGTAAGCAAAGCCTCTGTGATGTAACAAAAACTAACCCGTTTCAAGCCGTAGTAGCCAAGCCACAATGGCCAAGTACAAGATCGACGATGTCTACATGCGCCTCTTCCACAGCGTCGCCGCCACCGAGCCCGATTTCGAACCATCCAGTTACATGGCCAGGACTATTTTGCAGCCGACCAACAGAGATAAAATCAATTTCGTCTACAAAGACATGGAAAAGCACAACCTCTTGCCGGCGGCCGTCGAAGACGCGAAGAGCGACGCCTTGGCGCAGCGACATCGAGAAAACGGCCATCGAGAGTACAGCTTGGGCCGTTATTTCGCGGCTTTGAAAAGTTGCAATTGCAGCCTCGCCCTGGCCCAGAGCGAGCACCTTTTGGTTCTGGCGTATGCGGACAGGTCGGCGTGCTTGTACAGACTTGGCATGTACAGACAGTGCGTCATGGTAAGTGAACTCGCTTCACTAACAAGAATCAGTACAGTGTAAAACGGACTCGAGTCCCTACGATTTTACAAACACCACAGCCTGACTTACATAGCCAAAATCAAATTGATTTGAAATGTGTGTCCACCAAAAAGTCTCCGTCATGTGACGAAAATGGTGTCATTCAACTTTTCAATAATTCGATTGCGGTCTTTACAACCCTGTTGCAACACAATAAAATCATTTTATTGCGTAAAACCGTCTATATGTCCTTATAATTTATTTAACTGGACTCACACAGCTAGTTACTTGTAGAACTGAAACGAAATACACTTCCAAAAATTAAAAATCGACCCCACTATTGAAATTGTAAGTAGTCCTTGGACCCTTCTAATCGTTTCATAACGAAAATTCAACATAAACCGGTTACCACTTATTTAAATGGTCAATTACTCGGCCACGTTGCCAACTGGGATAATATGTATCTACGCAACATTTGACAACAGCGCATCCTGTTTCGCCAAATACTGAAACTAAATCGTGAAAACATCTTATTTTCTTATTGTTTTTTGTAGCATACTTATTTTAATTTCACTTTTATTACCGATTTAATTAATTTATTAATTAATTATTGCATGATCTCCAGAATCCCATGTCCTTTTTCGCAAGTCGAGTAATAAACATTTCTGCCAGAATTTTTGGTGCACTCAACATTGCGATGTAATCGGTAAAATTTGATTGTACCCGCAGGACATCGATAGGGTGATGCAGTACAACTGCCCGACCGAACTGAGAGAAAAGTTGATAATCAGGCGGAACTTGGCCAGAAATTTGGAGAAAAACATGGAAAGTTACTACGAAGAAGTCCCGAATATCCGCGACTCTCAGAAAAGCCCCACAATCCAATGCGCCAGCAGCAGCGTCAGAATCGAAAGCAACGTCGAGTTGGGGACGCACATCGTAGCCACCAGAGACATCGAAATCGGGGAGGTCATATCGGTGGAGGAGCCCTTCGCCGCTGTGGTGAGCAACGACCGCCTGCTGCACTGCCACGAGTGCCTGGAGCTTTGCTACAACATGATCCCGTGCGAAAATTGCACTCGAGCTTTCTTCTGCAGCGACTACTGCAAGGCGAAGGCGCACGCCTACCACGTGTACGAGTGCCCAATTTTATTGTCGCTCGAGTCGTTTGGGATGAACTCAAATTTGATCGCTCTGAAGGTGGCTCTCTTAGCGAAGAAAGACTACAGCTTTCTGCATTCGTTTCGTTTCGATAAAAACGACTATTATCGATCCGACAGCTACAAAGAGATTTACTGTTTGAAAATTCCAGTGAGACAAGGCGGTATCGATGATGTATTCAAGAAAACGGTGATGGGCGCCGTCTTGTGGCATTTGCTGAAAACCAACACAAATTTCTGCGAAAATCAAACCATCGAGGATTTTTGCAAAGAACTGCTGCTGCACCAGCTGGAAGCGACCTCGATGAACGCGACCAAAATATCCGAATATTCTCGAAATTCGATTTGCTACGGAAGAAATTATTTCGCCGACGGCTTATACTCGTTCTTCTCCTTGTTCAAGCATTCCTGTTGCAACAACGTCGTCAGAACTTTCTACGGCCCCACCATGGTTCTCAGGGCCATCAACACCATCCGAAGAGGGGAGCACTGTTCTATCAATTACGGGTAATCACAGCCCTCATCAATTCCGAAATGACGTTATTTTTTCAGCTGTCACTACGCCACCTCCGAAAAGTCGACGCGCCAAACCGTCCTTAGCAAACACTACAATCTGCGCTGCGCATGCGTAGCGTGCAAACAAGACTGGAAACCGGACATGGTCAATTTTACCATCACCCCAGAGTTTATGGTCTTGCAGGCGAAACTGACTAACGTCGATGTGGATTTTGCAAAACGTATTTTGCGTTGGCTGTACGCACAGCTGAAACTGTGCGAAAGATTTGAACCCAGGGGAAGAGCTTTGACTTGGAAGGTGCTGATCCTCCAGTGCCTCGAGACCCTTGGTAACAAGAGAAGAATGTAAAAAACTCATTTTTTTGTGTTTTGTTCTTTTTTTTTCTGTAATAAAATTGTGTTTTTGGCTATCCGGTCTCTAAATAACAGCCATTTAATAAATAATTAGTCACAGAAGGTGCACTCGAGTGTCTAGATGCGTAACCACGAAAGTGTTACAAATGTTACACACTTGTTAAATTAATACGCCGTGAAATGCAACCAGTAATACGACAGTAACTAAACATGGTCTAGGGATTTCTTTCATGACGGTTGGCTATAAAATTTGGTGTATTTAACAACATTAGTGTATTTATTCCATTGTTTAAATAGGTGCTACACGAAGAAGGTATGTAAAATCGTTTCCTTTATTTGGTTATTATAAATAGTTGTACACTTTTTAAAACACATAATTAACTTGTTAAAAGTCGAGGTCGAAAAGGAAGTAATATTTATATGACGGATAACTTAACCTAGTTGATTCTAACTATAGTTAATACACGATCACATGGTCGTTGATAAACTCATAACACACTTCCACCTATATGCTATTCAGAATTCACTTTCATAGTGAGTAAGAAATTAAATCTAGAAAGCCATGTCCAGCTGTGGAAAAATTATTTACTATTGATGTGATTTAAGTTTTGAGGTTATATTTTTATACACTGAGAATGTTGACAGCAATGAAAACTGCAAGCCATTAGCTAAATAANNTTCTTAAAATTGCTTATGTAAAACGAACCACAAAAGCTGCTCTTGTTAAATGTCGATAGGAACACCATTTCCAAGTGATTTAAATTTAAAAACATAAAAGTTAACGAATTTTCAATTAATTCTAGGTCTGTGCTGTTGTTAAAAAGGATTAACAATGACTGACAACAAAGTGAGCGACATCCCCATACTCCTGTTTCAACGGCTAGCCGCTGCAGATGGCGCGTTCAAACCTTCCAACTACATGCGCAGCTTCGCCGCTCTGGTCTCAGACCTGGAGAGAGTGAAGTTCGTTTACGGAGACATGAAAAAGTTCAATGCATTCCCACAGACCGCGAGAGATTCAAAAAACGATAATACAGCCGCCTACCACAGGGAAAGAGGCAACAGACACTTCTGTAAGGGCAAGTACAAGCGAGCCTTGGAAGAATACACGCGCAGTGTTGCCACCGCGGAGAGTCAGAGTGCTGTAGCTTTAGCTTACGCCAACAGATCGGCGTGTTTATCAAGACTGAACATGTACAGCGACTGCATAATCGACATTAAGAGAGCGTTAGCGAACGACTACCCGCCAGAGCTGAAACAGAAGTTGATAGCCAGGCGAGAAGAGGCGGAGATGTTGCAGAAATCTGTAAGCCACCATGAGGAAGTTCCCAGGATTTCGCAGCAAAATCCCAAGATTCAGTGTGCTGGAGATTCGGTCAGTATCGCCGTTAGCAAGGAGTTCGGGAGGCACGTCGTGGCGACTAGAGATATAAACATCGGGGAAGAAATCTCAGTGGAGAAAGCCTTCGCATGCGTGGTGACTTCAGACCAACTCATTCACTGCCACGCATGCGCAGAGCTTTGCTACAATCTCATACCATGTGAGAACTGCACGCAAGCCCTCTTCTGCAGCGAAGATTGCAAAGCGAAAGCTAGAGATGCGTATCACAAATACGAATGTCCGCTTTTATTGTCTGTGATCAAGTTTGGAATGCTAAACTCGAGTCTGATCGCGTTGAGAGTTGCGCTTTTGGCGAGAGAAGATTACAACAATCTCGAAAAGTTTCGCTTTGACATCGATGATTATCGTTCTGACAGATACAACGAAATTCACGGTTTGTGTACCCCGAGAGGAAGGCTTTCCAATCATGATTCTTTCTACAGAGCTGTGATGGTTTCAGTTTTGCATAACTTACTGCAAACCGAGACGAGTTTTTTCAAAGATGGAGCCACAGAGGACGGTTTTAAAGAAGTTATGATGCACCAGCTGCAACTCACTCTCTCGAACGGTGTTAACATTTTCGAGTATGCTCAAGACAACAATCGCTACGATAGAACACACTTTGGGGGTGGGGTGTACGCTTTCTTCTCGCTATTCAACCACTCCTGCTGCCCGAACGTGGAGGGCTCTTTCTACGGATCAACGGTGGTCCTCAGAGCCATCAACACCATCAAGAAGGGGCAACAATGTTTCATCAATTACGAGTAATAATTATTTTAATGTTTGATCGCCATCACGAATCGAATTTTGCAGCACTCACTACGGCACCATTACAAAAGCAGTCCGTCAGGCGATGCTGAAGGAGAATTTCTTCTTCGACTGCCGATGCAGGGCCTGCGAAGAAGACTGGGAGCCGGAACTGGTCGACTTTCGAGTCGGCGACATGGAGATTTTCGACGTGGAGAAAAGACTGATCGCAGCTGATGTGGATTTCGCTAAACAAATCCTACCCCGGCTGATAGCGGAGCTGGAGCGATGCGAGCAAGACGAGCCCGAGGGCAAAGCCTTGACCTTGAAGAAGATGATCGGATGCTGCCTCATCACGCTGGGAAACAGGCGCAAAGTGTAATCGCATTTATCCTTATCGAATGTTATCTTTTTTGTAACCAGAATACAGTTTATTTTGTACGAAGTGTTTTATTATAGTCAGTTTAATTGCAGTACGCGATCTTGACTTTTGAGTTGGTAACACTGCATCGAGTAATTCACAGAACCGCGCCACACCCAACGTTATCGAGGTAAGTTGAAAGGGAATGCGAGAAATTAATCAAATTGTTCGTTTTCAGTTGATAATAATGGCGATTATCGAAAGCATCACCAGAGTTTTACTTTTGGATCATCCCGACTACAAGACCAGGTTTGCATCGCTGGAAACGAATCTAGACAGAATGAACTTCATCTATGCGGACATGGAGAAGCGTAATCTGTTCCCGAAGCTGGGAACAGACTCCAAAGACGACTCCGCAGCGGTGAAGCATCGCGAAAACGGCAACAAGCATTTCGCAAGCGGCAACCACCTCCGAGCCATGGAGGATTACACGCGCAGCGCCGCCGCAGCCAAAAGCGACACGATTTTGGCCCTCGCCTACGCCAACAGGTCGACGTGCCTGTACAAACTGCGTATGCACAGGGCCTGCATAACAGTAAGTGATGCTAGGTGATTCACCCGATCTAACCGTTTCTGCATTCCAGGATATCAACAGGGCTTTCGCGAGCAATTATTCGGGCGAGCGGAGGATGAGGTTGATAAGCAGGCGGAATCAGGCGGAGAAGCTGGTGAAGCCGGCGGAAAGTTACCATGAGGAAATCCCGAAAATCCCAGATTCGCAGAAAAACTCCCTGATTCAGTCCGCCAGCAGTTGCGTCAGAATCGAAAGCGACGAGGAGTTCGGACGGCACGTCGTGGCGACGAGGACCATCGAGATCGGGGAGGTCGTGTCGGTGGAGAGAGCTTTCGCTTGCGTGGTGAGAAGCGACGAACTGGTCCACTGCCACAATTGCCTGCAACTTTGCTACAACTTAGTACCGTGCGAGAGTTGCACGCAAGCTCTGTATTGCGGCGAAGGTTGCAGGGACGAGGCGCGCGATTCCTACCATGAATACGAATGTCCAGTTTTGTTGGCGATCGCGGAATTGGAAATAAAATGGATTCTGATTGCGTTAAAAGTTGCGCTTCTGGCCAGGGGAGATTACGGCCGTTTAAACACATTCCGTTTCAACAAAAATGAATATTATCGCTCCGACAGATACAAAGAAATTCATAATCTGACAGCACCAGTCCGGAAGGTTTTTGACCCGAGGTTCTTCTACAAAACGGTGTCGGCTGTCGTGGTGTTCAATCTGTTGAAAACCAAAACGAATCTTTTCGAAAGTGTTGATATGGAAGACAGTTTTAAAGAAGTGTTTCTGTTTCAACTGGAAGTTGCTGCTGTTAACGGTCTCAATATTTACGAGTACGTCCCAGCTTCAGATTCGGTTTGCTACGAAGGAAGCGACTTCGCCGGTGGCATTTACTCGTTCTCTTCTCTGTTCAACCACTCCTGCTGTCGCAATCTGCACAGGATTTCGTATGGTTCGACCTTGGTGATCAGAGCCATTAACACCATCCAAAAGGGGCAACAGTGCTTCATTAATTACGGGTAATTTCGATATTTTCCATGATTTTGTTTCTACCGAGTTGTTTTCAGTGCGCATTACGATATTGCCGGAAAGTCGTCGCGCCAGTTGACCCTCGCCACCAAATTTTCCTTCGTCTGCAAGTGCAGAGCATGCGAGGAAGATTGGGAGTCACATTTTATGGATTTTTCGCAAGCTCTGGGTATCCCCATGTGCTCCTTAGAATCTATAAATATACAGAAGAGCATGTCCACAGCTGACGTAAATTTTGCCAAGAAATTTTTGCCGAGGTGTATTTCGCTGCTTAAGAAAAACGAACGGTCGGAGCCGTGGGGAAAAGCTTTGACTCTGAAGAGGATGGTCTTCTGTTGCTACGAAACTTTGGGAAATAAGAGGAGGCTGTAAATCATGTTCTTTCATCATTGATTTGGCCTACAGCTAAGCATTTTTGAATATTATTAAGAACTTTTGTTATATCTTCAATCATAACTTTAAAATCTTAAATTTTACTTCAAATAAAGGAAAAACCATTTTCAAATTAATTTGAACCTCCTTTCAACATTATAAAGTTATTGTAAAACCGTCTGTAAGTCCGTACAATTTATGCAAGCAATACAGCTAGACTTATATAGCTAAAAAATCACTTGTAAATTTGAATAGAGATGTACTTGGAATTTGACGTGCAGAGGTAGGCAGCCAATCTGAGTCTTACGCGCTAGGTGTCTGTGAAATATGAAAAGTGAGTTTGGTGGCGCCCTCTATGACATCATTTTCTTGCTTTTCTATAGGGCTAGAATTTCAAATAACCCACTCTTCCACTAAGTAGATGTGTTGTTGGTTACCTACACGGGACCGTCACGATATAAAATGCAAGATGCAATAAACTGCCAATTTAAATAAGATCTGGAGGTCCGTCGGTCAAAATTGAAAAGTAATCTTTTAATTGGTCGCCACAGAAATTCTAATTTAATGTTGATTATAGAGTATTCCATTTAGTATTGTTTTCTTCTTTCTCCACTTTCCCCAAATTATAGTGAGTTGGCAACGTTGCTCGCGCTTTTTTATTTGCGCAAACGCCGTTTATCGAATTTAACGGATTTCTTCAACTAAGTTGAAGAAATTAATTAATTAATCCTTCGGTAACGAAAATGCAGAAGTCAAATGTCTTCGAGATAATCAAAGTGCTATTCGAACGCCTAACCACAGACGACCA